>JASAMV010007808.1:0-22558 GCA_030248065.1 Rhynchonema sp. JSB1_4 | reverse complement strand
TGATCGTATTCGGAGAGATGCAGAAGATTTTCTGCTTTTTCAGACGCAGATGCGCGAAGAGAATGCCTGAAGCGTCATTTAGCCTGATGTTTCAAGGAGGAACAATTGAACCTGACAATTCATGAGTCTTGGAGCTAATCATGAAAAAACACAAATCGACTGGCGACTAAAAAGATGTGGCACGCATTCTGCAAACAACCAACCGATGGACATGGCAGCCGGCAACGCAGGTGGCACAACAATTGTGATGACGTCCAGCGTGCGCACAATCACTTTGCGAATACCGGCCCCGTTCAAGATCATGATCACTATTGAATAAATCATGCCTGAAACGGAGTGAAACATCAGTTTGATGCCATTGTTTAGGAAGTTGTCCTGGATACACGAGGGAGTGGCTCCCCCGTCCGCCAACTGCAATACTCGAACAGCGATAGAGGTCAGGGCAGGCCCCCAGTGTGCATTGGGCTGGCATCTCCCAAACAGACCCGTCTTGCTGGTCACGGAAACTTTCTCGCAACGTGGTAGTTACCCTTGGCGATGATGGATAAAGGTGACCTGAGATAGTCAACATCGCGTGAAACATAAGCCGCCAGAACTCTCGTGGGTTCAAAAACGTTACGATACATGGCCTGAGGAAATATTTTCTGCCTTTTTTCAATTGTATGCAACTGAATGTAATCACTTCACAACCACAACTCAATGAAACATCACCCACCAATCATAGCTATGCAGGCCAACATCAACACGAATCGCATCAGATCGGTGGTGAATCGGAAATCGACCGGCTTCGGGTACATGATCGAGCGGACAAGTTGACCTTTGTTCGTCGCAAAACCCGTCCGAATGACCAGCGCTGAATACAACGGAAGAGAAAATATAACAGCGAGTTTTTGTGCAGGCATCAGATTTCACTCACCCTGTACAGGCCTGTTCTCGTAGTATCGTGTCTGCAACACCTTGGTGCCGCAATACAGGGTGTGTCGGCTGTGTAACTTCCTGTCATAGACCGGTTCGTTGGGTGTCGCGTGCGGCAGGGGTGTTTTGGTTACGGGCACACTCTCTCCTGTTAGCATACCTTCGTTGACAATGCAGGTACCTGTATTTGTGAAGAGTACTGCGGAATCTAGCACAGCTTGGATTTATGTTGTTTTGTTGTCATGCCCAGACAACCCAACAATTTGCAACGTGGAATATAGCACTCACCTGCCAGCAGTACAGCATCACAATGAAGCGCACAGCCATGCGATGGAATTGTAATCAAGTCGCCTGGAACAAAAAATGTGGTCTGTCATTGTGGAGCATAAATCGGGCACACAGATGAAAGTCGGCTGAGTCATATCATACCCGTCGGTCCCTTATCAATTTGGTAGAATTAGCCATTCTCTCTCTCTCTGACAAGAAATCTGTTGCAAAAAAATCTCTGACCCGACACCAACCAGGCACCAAATGTTCAGTGCCCATCGTATCGGTGACGGCATGTCTCGTCACCATCACCACGTCAGTCGAATGCACCATGTTGCGAATGGTGATCTCCTGTTTCCTGATCAGGTACACATTCAGGCCAATCGACACCACGCACATCAGCACGATCACGCTCGCAAAATAGTAGTACTCATCATTGTACCACACCGTTACGCTGGAAAAACGAATCAAAGTTTTGCATAAGACTTTGGATAGTTGAATAGTACTTGAAGCACAACCAGGCCACTGCGGGCATTGATTTGCCACAGAATTCATATCTCGGTTCTGTTTTACAACAGAATGCCTCGCTCGCTGTCACATGGTAACAAAAGTGAAAAAAACACCTTTACCCTGCCCAGCTGATGTTTCATCAGGTGACTAACTCTGTGTAGATATCGGAATCAGCCTAACCTGAACATTTGAAACACATAGAACGGCGAGAGCACTTCTCGACCGGGGCGCAGCCAGATCGGTTTCAGGTTGATGTCAATCAGGTTTCGACCGTAAACATCTGTCTTTCGCGTGATGCTTTGGTTTTGCAGACCGCCTGAAAAATTTAGGACGAAAATTCCAATTTTAAAACTTTTGGAAAAGGCTGGAGAGATTGAAGAAATGCCATGCCGTACCTTTGACAATTTGCTCATGAAAATACTCCAAATGAATCGGTCCATCCAAGGTCGGCAACACATGGAATCCCTTGCTGCCCAGATGTTCCACGTATTTCTGCTTGCGAAATGTGAAAAACCGATAGTTCTCAACGGGCAGCTCAGATCCGTCAATTTGCGGCAGTACGGTGCGATGAATGACGGTCTGCACACTGCGTAGCTCGTGGCTGTGCTTGTCCCTGTGATGTTTCAACCATGTTTGGTTGAGCCTTGCGGTACATGTCTTCAGCAGTAGTACCGTTACGGGATCCTTAGGGCTCGGAAGATGAGGCCCAAAGGATACACATAGGTGACTATTCGCAAGCTGACTGGGGCACCAGTCCTGGTCCGAATTTCTGGGATTGGTTGTAAAAAGGCTCCGGTGCTGAATAATCCGATTAGTTTAAAGGGGTGTACCCCTGTTATCATGCCCATCATTGAAACAAGGGTAACGTCTTTGGAATAGGTATGTACCTACCCATATGTACCCGTATAGTTTCACATTCTTTATGACCCACTTACCATATGAGTACGAGATCAGCCAATTTCAGTGCGCTCGCCTTGCACATGCAGGCAACCTTCCAGTTCGGGCCATACATGGCCAGATAGCGGTGCGGTTGTGGAGCGCGATGTGCAACCCCCATTTCGGTGGAGCGCCATGTTTTTTTGTGGAGCGCCATGTTTTTTTGTGGAGCGCCATGTTTTTTTGTGGAGCGCCATGTTTTTTGTGGAGCGCCATGTTTTTTGCGGAGCGCCATGTTTTTTGTGGAGCGCCATGTTTTTTTGCGGAGCGCCAAGTTCAATCAGACTGTTTTTGTGGAGCGCCATGTTTTTGCGGAGCGCCATGTTTTTTTGTGGAGCGCCATGTTTTTTTGTGGAGCGCCATGTTTTTTGTGGAGCGCCATGTTTCTTGTGGAGCGCCATGTTTTTTTGTGGAGCGCCATGTTTTTTTGTGGAGCGCCATGTTTTTTTGTGGAGCGCCATGTTCAATCAGACTGTTTTTGTGGAGCGCCATGTTTTTTTGTGGAGCGCCATGTTTGTTTGCGGAGCGCCATGTTTTTTGTGGAGCGCCATGTTCAATCAGACTGTTTTTGTGGAGCGCCATGTTTTTTTGCGGAGCGCCATGTTTGTTTGCGGAGCGCCATGTTTTTTGTGGAGCGCCATGTTTTTTTGTGGAGCGCCATGTTTTTTTGTGGAGCGCCATGTTTTTTGTGGAGCGCCATGTTTTTTTGTGGAGCGCCATGTTTTTTGTGGAGCGCCATGTTTTTTTGCGGAGCGCCATGTTTTTTGTGGAGCGCCATGTTTTTTTGCGGAGCGCCAAGTTCAATCAGACTGTTTTTGTGGAGCGCCATGTTTTTGCGGAGCGCCATGTTTTTTTGTGGAGCGCCATGTTTTTTGTGGAGCGCCATGTTTTTTTGTGGAGCGCCATGTTTTTTTGTGGAGCGCCATGTTTTTTTGTGGAGCGCCATGTTTTTTTGTGGAGCGCCATGTTCAATCAGACTGTTTTTGTGGAGCGCCATGTTTTTTTGTGGAGCGCCATGTTTGTTTGCGGAGCGCCATGTTTTTTGTGGAGCGCCATGTTCAATCAGACTGTTTTTGTGGAGCGCCATGTTTTTTTGCGGAGCGCCATGTTTGTTTGCGGAGCGCCATGTTTTTTGTGGAGCGCCATGTTCAATCAGACTGATTTTGTGGAGCGCCATGTTTTTTGTGGAGCGCCATGTTTTTTGTGGAGCGCATGTTTTTTGCGGAGCGCCATGTTTTTTGTGGAGCGCCATGTTTTCCGCGCCAAGTTGACAGGGGAGCGCCAAGTTTAGAGAGGCGCGTCAAGTTTGAGAGTAGCGCCGAGAGGAGCTCCAAGTTTAAGGAGGAGCTTCAAGTTCGTTCCCTGGTGTGGAGCGCGAAGTTTTATTACCTACACAGATGACATGTGCTTGCCAAAACATGCGTGGAGCCCCAAATTTAACCAAAAGTTGCTGTCGGCAACACGAGAGGCGCCTGACGTGCGCTCGACCACACCGGTGGAGCGCCAAGTTCGCAATTTCGTAACTCGCTTAAAAAGGCTCCTTTTGGCATTTTGAAATCAGTTCTGGAACCGACTGGTTCATACGTGCTTTGTATTTTCCAACTCAATGGTATCGCGATGTCATTCCATCGCCAATACGGGAACCCAAAAAGTGACCCTGTCGACCGGTGGACACCGACGACCAGGTCACCTTTGGAGGTCCACCCCTTATATATACGCAAATGGCGAAACATTTTTTACTGTCACTATGTTTGAGGGATGAATAAAACATTTCGACTGAACGATTGTATGTGAGAATACGGGCTGAATTTGGCCATAACAGTCAACAGCAGGCATGGGGGAGGAGCGCGACGTGCACAAAAACTGTCGGTGGAGCCTCATGTGCACAACGTAACGCAGTTTGGCCAGAAGCATGGGCTTTGGCGCATTAGCCTAGTATTGTGTCAACGTTAGTTTGTCCAGAGGAGCCCAAAGTTTGACCAAAAGTAGCTCCCGGTAACACGAGAGGCGCCTGACGTGCCCTCGACCACACCGGTGGAGCGCCAAGTTCGCAATTTCTTAACTCGCTTAAAAAGGCTCCTCTTGGCATTTTGAAATCAGTTCTGGAACCGCCTGGTTCATACGTGCTTTGTATTTTCCAACTCAATGGTATCGCGATGTCATTCCATCGGGAACCCAAAAAGTGACCCTGTCGACCGGTGGACACCGACGACCAGGTCACCTTTGGAGGTCCACCCCTTATATATACGCAAATGGCGAAACATTTTTGACTGTCACTATGTTTGAGGGATGAATAAAACATTTCGACTGAACGATTGTATGTGAGAATACGGGCTGAATTTGGCCATAACAGTCAACAGCAGGCATGGGGGAGGAGCGCGACGTGCACAAAAACTGTCGGTGGAGCCTCATGTGCACAACGTAACGCAGTTTGGCCAGAAGCATGGGCTTTGGCGCATTAGCCTAGCATTGTGTCAACGTTGGTTTGTCCAGAGTAGCCCAAAGTTTGACCAAAAGTAGCTCCCGGTAACACGAGAGGCGCCTGACGTGCGCTCGACCACACCGGTGGAGCGCCAAGTTCGCAATTTCGTAACTCGCTTAAAAAGGCTCCTTTTGGCATTTTGAAATCAGTTCTGGAACCGACTGGTTCATACGTGCTTTGTATTTTCCAACTCAATGGTATCGCGATGTCATTCTATCGCCAATACGGGAACCCAAAAAGTGACCCTGTCGACCGGTGGACACCGACGACCGGGTCACCTTTGGAGGTCCACCCGTTGTATATACGCAACTGGCGAAACTCTGCTAGATTATTTTCAGATGAAAATGTTTTGTGAGAATCACAAATAGCACAGTGGTTAAGAGTGACTGAACGTGAAAATCAGGATAGATTTGATGAATTCTTATATGGTCATTGTGCGACGAATACACGTGAATAAAGCTTGTAATACGGTTGGGTGTTTCATTACAGCAGTACCGCGATGCTGTTTCTGATTCTCCGATTGAGAGGATACTGGCTGTGTGATAATGTTTCGGTCGTTCGACCGCAAGGTTTACTATAGCTGCCGCGATTGAAAGTAATTAGACTTATTGCAACCTGGCGAAATTAGTCAAATCACAATCGTCACCCATGCATCGAACCACACACGAACCTGCTATGCAGTAGTTGTTCAACTTAAGTAGCTAGATCGAATTATTCAGTTTACTTATTGAAGCAAGCTGACTTTTGTATGTAGTGACGTCTAATTTCAGTTCGATTACGCATCAGTCCTCAATTGTGGTCTCATGCCCTGGGCAACCTAACGGTTACGTTTTACAATTGTAACCAATTACTGTTGTGAGCACTGGTGATAGCACTGACGTTGCCACATTATCCAGGGAAATGCGTATAGTCCGTCCATCAGCTCATGTCACTTTGTGATGCTGCTGGCCGACCTGTTCCCTTCCTCCACGTTCTGATGAAAGAGAAATTGAGTTTCCGAAAAAAATTATTTTTGCTCCTAAATTGCTGTTTTTGTGAAATCGACGTGTTTTATCGATTTTAATTTATAATTTAATTTTTAATTTGATCGAATTCAATAATTTTCGACGCATTCTATTATTTTTTCAGTTTTTTTTGCAAAATCGCTCACACTCAATTTCTCTTTCATTAGAACGTGGAGGAAGGGAACAAACCAGCCAGCAGCAACACAAAGTGCCATGAGCTGGTGGATGGACTATACTGTACATTGCAGCTCCTGGCCGTGGTTGAACATAATGCTTTACTTCAAGTCCACTAGTCCAGTTAGATCACACTGTGAAAGGGTGACATCGTTAAATCACATCGTTAAAATGTGTCCTGTTATGGTTTCAGCAATCCGAAATGCGCGCGATCGGAAATCCCACTAGGATTATGTCGATCGGTTCGAAATCGACTTCAAAGAGAAGGTCTTTTTTGTTTTTGAACAGAGAAACATTTTCTATTGCACGTATGCTTCTGTGTGGCGTGTCTACCAGCTGGCTAAATGCGTCCTACTTGCAGCACGATTTCATGGTCACAGGAGGAAGTGCCCCTGACTTTCAACAGACAGCAACCGTAACGAAATCACGAAATCGTTTTTTTTCTGATTCAATCTCTTCGATCTCAGCCGATTTTAAACCGATCGACATAATCCTTGCGGCGTTAGGGTGTGGGAGGGCTGTCCCATCGTTGCAGTTGTGTGTGATGGTCAACGGAATATTGTCAACCCATTGCTGGCTGGCAGTTCCCCCGGCTCACGGCAGCAGACGGATGCTAAAGAGCCATGCTGGTCGACATCAAACTTGGTAATCGGATTGATTGTGATCGTATCTGACCACGTAGTCACATCACGTGATGTGATCTGATTCTGATCTGACTTGTCCACCAAAGAGGCAGTCATCTGACTTGCGTTAGATCGGTGCAGCGTAAAATTGTTTTTGTATAATACAGTCCATTACCCACCTATTCATGCGTGCTTTTATGTTTGTGTGCTGTGCGCGTGCTATGCACATTGTGCAACCAGTTATACAAAAGAAATTTTAGGCCGCGCTTGCATCAGTTGTTTGTGGACAAGTCCGATTCGTTTCGATCACATCACGGGATTTGACTACCTGGTCACATTGATGTGACGTGAATACACAGTGTGATCCGATCCGATCACCAAGTTTGATATCGACCATAGTTTATTCATGTGATGAGCAGCTTTGTAGAACGCTGTAATATTTTCTTGCACTTGGCGCTCCACTGCTGTGTCTGCCATGTAACCGGCAGCAATTTTTGGTCAAACTTTGGGCTCCATTGAACAAAGTCACGTTGGCGCAATACTTGTGCACATGAGGCTCCACCGACAGTTTTTGTGCACGTCGCGCTCCTCCCCCATGCCTGCTGTTGACTGTTATGGCCAAATTCAGCCCGTATTCTCACATACAATCGTTCAGTCGCAATGTTTTATTCATCCCTCAAACATAGTGACAGTAAAAAATGTTTCGCCATTTGCGTATATATAAGGGGTGGACCTCCAAAGGTGACCTGGTCGTCGGTGTCCACCGGTCGACAGGGTCACTTTTTGGGTTCCCGTATTGGCGATGGAATGACATCGCGATACCATTGAGTTGGAAAATACAAAGCACGTATGAACCAGTCGGTTCCAGAACTGATTTCAAAATGCCAAAAGGAGCCTTTTTAAGCGAGTTACGAAATTGCGAACTTGGCGCTCCACCGGTGTGGTCGAGCGCACGTCAGGCGCCTCTCGTGTTACCGGGAGCTACTTTTGGTCAAACTTTGGGCTCCTCTGGACAAACTAACGTTGACACAATGCTAGGCTAATGCGCCAAAGCCCATGCTTCTGGCCAAACTGCGTTACGTTGTGCACATGAGGCTCCACCGACAGTTTTTGTGCACGTCGCGCTCCTCCCCCATGCCTGCTGTCGACTGTTATGGCCAAATTCAGCCCGTATTCTCACATACAATCGTTCAGTCGAAATGTTTTATTCATCCCTCAAACATAGTGACAGTAAAAAATGTTTCGCCATTTGCGTATATATAAGGGGTGGACCTCCAAAGGTGACCTGGTCGTCGGTGTCCACCGGTCGACAGGGTCACTTTTTGGGTTCCCGTATTGGCGATGGAATGACATCGCGATACCATTGAGTTGGAAAATACAAAGCACGTATGAACCAGTCGGTTCCAGAACTGATTTCAAAATGCCAAAAGGAGCCTTTTTAAGCGAGTTACGAAATTGCGAACTTGGCGCTCCACCGGTGTGGTCGAGCGCACGTCAGGCGCCTCTCGTGTTGCCGACAGCAACTTTTGGTTAAATTTGGGGCTCCACGCATGTTTTGGCAAGCACATGTCATCTGTGTAGGTAATAAAACTTCGCGCTCCACACCAGGGAACGAACTTGAAGCTCCTCCTTAAACTTGGAGCTCCTCTCGGCGCTACTCTCAAACTTGACGCGCCTCTCTAAACTTGGCGCTCCCCTGTCAACTTGGCGCGGAAAACATGGCGCTCCACAAAAAAACATGGCGCTCCGCAAAAAAACATGGCGCTCCACAAAAAAACATGGCGCTCCACAAAATCAGTCTGATTGAACATGGCGCTCCACAAAAAACATGGCGCTCCGCAAACAAACATGGCGCTCCGCAAAAAAACATGGCGCTCCACAAAAACAGTCTGATTGAACATGGCGCTCCACAAAAAACATGGCGCTCCGCAAACAAACATCGCGCTCCACAAAAAAACATGGCGCTCCACAAAAACAGTCTGATTGAACATGGCGCTCCACAAAAAAACATGGCGCTCCACAAAAAAACATGGCGCTCCACAAAAAAACATGGCGCTCCACAAAAAAACATGGCGCTCCACAAGAAACATGGCGCTCCACAAAAAACATGGCGCTCCACAAAAAAAAACATGGCGCTCCACAAAAAAACATGGCGCTCCGCAAAAACATGGCGCTCCACAAAAACAGTCTGATTGAACTTGGCGCTCCGCAAAAAAACATGGCGCTCCACAAAAAACATGGCGCTCCGCAAAAAACATGGCGCTCCACAAAAAACATGGCGCTCCACAAAAAAACATGGCGCTCCACAAAAAAACATGGCGCTCCACAAAAAAACATGGCGCTCCACCAAAATGGGGGTTGCACATCGCGCTCCACCGACCGCACCGCTCTTAAGTACTGACCGCACCGCTATCTGGCCATGTATGGTTGTTGGCTGCGGTGTTTTTTCGTTGTTCTGTGGGGGGAAATACTTATTGGTGGTTGTTGTTTTTTTGTGGTTATTTTAGCAGCACCCCCTTTTTTAATATTTTTTTTTGAACGAGAAACAGCACTAAAAACCACCTTTCGTCAAAACATGCATCAACAAGCACACTTCACGTACAAAACTCGTTGTCCGGGGTCTGGAACCGGTCTCAGACGTGGACTTCTAAAACCGGCGGTGGCATAATCGTGTTTCACGTGTACGAAATCCATGCACAATAAGAACATTTCCAGTAAACCAACTTTTTGATGAGATTTTGCTCCAGTAGGCACTCTTTCCACACAAGTCCTTGTTATAGTCTGGAACCAATCTCAGACGTAGACTTATAAAATCGGCTATAGCGCCATCGTCTTTCTCGTGTAAGAAAACCCCATATGCGCAATTAACATTTCTAGTGTCAGGTAACGTCTAGCGCCCTGAGCACTCATTTACCAGGAAAAAGGAGAAGAACGTTTTTGCAAAAATGTCCACTGCATCTTGCCCGCAATCGCAAATTCGGGCACGCAGCGGTATGAAATTTTACGTGTACCTAGAAGGCTACACCGTAATTGTGTGCAAATTTGGGCTTCTGAGGCAGCGTCTTCTGAGTTTTCATTTTTGAACTCACGCAATATAAGGCCTGATGCATATGTCGCTTTAGCACTACTGTGCGATAGCTCCCCGATAACATGGTCATGTGATGTACATAGCACACGTGTAACACATGTGTAAATGGTGTTTTCAAAAAACGCTTGTTTGACACCAACATGAATATATTGAATAACTGGAAATGTTTGTCGCGACAGCAGTGTGACGTTGGGGGTGGTTTGGAAATTGGTGAAAAATGTAAAAACGAGTGATGCGCATGACTGAGCAGAGAGGATAAGGGTTGATCAAACCTTGTGCATGCAAACATTTTGCCAACCTGGATTGATAATAATTCTGCACAGCTTTATTGTCGTAGCTGGAAGTATAAAAACAACAAGAAGCGTTTGCAATATTTTATCATTGAAAAACGCGTTGGACTGCCCACATAACCCAAACATTTGCATGAAGCCTGCCAGAAATTCAACATTTCAACGTCAAAGTTAGCTGGGCTAGCTCAACTGTTTTTAACCTTCGACCACACCAGCACGACTGGGTTTTAGTCACCCTTCGCTTAAAATGATTTGCTAGATAACGTATAGGTTTTACGGTTGTTCAATCACAATAGCAAAACAGGTCTTAAAAATGGCATAATATTTAAAACGATACAAGGTATAATCTTAAACATGGACTTTGATATAAAAAAAGCTGTCTGACAGCCAAGCATTGTGTTTTATTTTACGGTTTGTTGAAATTTCGTCCAGAAATCAATATTCAGAAATGCTGAGTTTTAGCGCCAAACCAAAGCAAATTTTGTTTTCTTACCGTCTGAACTGTGCAAAATAGGAAATTTGATGGCTATAACCATATAATGTACGCCTTAAAAGGGACCAAAAACAGCAGCAAGATAACCTCAAGCAGGATCCAACAACGCACCAACAGGTCAGAAATGTTCAACCGAAAATAGATCACAGAGTTTATGACGTAAGAACCGGTTTCCCACCGGTCCCCAGGTGCCCACTGCACTTGCGTTTGCGTACGCAAGGTTTTTCTTCCGCGATTGTGCGCAATTGCGTAAAGACTCGTTTTTGGACTAAAAATGCGTCTACCGCTTGATAGATTGCGATGTTTTTTCCCATAATTTTTATGCCAAGCACTTATCCCTTGGTACTACTGTAACTAAATGGGATGGTGGCCATATGGTGACTAAATCAGCTGAAAGAACATGTCAAGCTTTTTGTGTGCCAAATCAATGCTTTTAAAATCAACTAAGTTTTATTCGTGGAATGAAGGCACAGCTCAGCAGATCGAAGATTGCGAGGTACTATACGAATGTACAGTATTATGTACACAAAAATGCAGCTTGTTTCAGGGCAAAGATGGAAAAACGCATAAATGGAACGCGAGACACGACTAATGGTACAGTCGTCAAGTTATACTCTAGCAATTCTTTTGGGAGAAACTTTTCAACCGCGTTGCCTGATCCGTAAAGCGCATTATGCGTGCACTGGCTACAGAAGTCACGTGACCGCTATAGCCAGTGCACGCAGCATGCGCTTTACGGATCAGGCAACGCGATTGAAAAGTTTCTCCCAAAAGAATTGTAAGAGTATAAATGGTCAACTCTCAGCCCTAAGTGAGCGCGAGACATGGGAGTCGACGACAAGAGTGTTGACGATCTGACGTGACCACTGTACAATCATCCCAAAATACTGTCAATGTCTTGGTATAGTAAATTTCTAATTTCGTTGCCTCATGCATTTTTACAGACGCAGGAAAACTCCCGTTCGAAGTCGAGGCAAACAACAAGCTCATCAGACAGTCAAGAAGCCACGCAGCTGGCTGGCGTGCGTTTCGAATGTTTCAGTCACACAAGCTGTGCGTGTCAGCTGCGTGGCTTGTTCAATGTGTGTTGAGCAGCTTGTTGCCTGCCTCGACTTCCAGAGTTTCCGTGCGTCTGTAAAATGCAAGAGGCAACGAAATTAGAAACTTGCTATACAAGGAAATCAACATGGAGATGAAAAGCCGAATAAAAGGTATAAGAGAACAACAAATTGTTAGAGATGCGCGACCACAGCTTCCGTGATGACAGGGGAAAATTTTTTGTAGGAACACAACGAATCAGAGAGACGCACGATCGTTGTGAAACAATATACATCGATCAACAGATGTTTCAACGTGCTCCATCAAAGTTTCCCATCTGTTCTGCCAATACCGAGCGACGCAATGAACACGTTGACAAGTGTCATCAAGAATATCGCAATCACAACGACGTTGTTGAGGACTTCGGCTTGGTCATGCTTCTTTTCATCGGGATCGTTGATGTTGATACGACCTGATAAATCAGGGAGAAATTGATAATTTTAAAATTAATTTCTTGGCAAAATGGAATTGGCCACAGTCATGGATTCTGGAACAAACAACTTTGATGACTTAATGAGTTGTTTTCGGACTGAATTTACCTGGGTTCGGTACAAAAAGCAGGAGAGAATTGTGAAAACTAACTCAAAACAATCAACACAATTCCGACGATAATTTGCAGTGAGATGGATACAATCAACAAGGCCAATAACACGTGGTAGAACTGTGCACTTGGACCGACAGTCAGCAGGGACTTCAGTTGACTGGCATTGGCCATCAGGAGGGAGACATCAAGTAGAGCCTGAGTTGCAAAGGTATGTTGGTTTGTCGCATGTCAAAATCAACAAACTTGATAAACCCCCTCAAAATCCATTAAAATTAACACAAACCAACCGATGACACGCCCTTCTTGATCGAATGGAAATTGTAATCGAAGAACTTCAGCTGTCCCTGATTGGCATTATATTGTGGGTTGGTGCCGGCAGCGGCCATGACGCTGTTAATTGTATTCGGTGGTTTACGTGGATTGCCCTGAAAGAACAAGCACTTTCACAGAGTCCATTTTTGGGCATATGCTGCGTCTCGCGCAACGCGCATCACGAGCGTTGGGCCGGTGATTGTCCGAAAAAAAGTGTGACATCAAACAACACAACAAATGTGTGGTTTCGGAAACCACACATTTTGTGTGTTTCACTAAAGAATGCATCAGGATACGTGTAAGATCACAGAAATAAAGGAAAGAAAATAATTTTTCTATCAGCCCCGCTTCGTCAGACTCACCGCTACGGAAACTCTGACGTTTTTGTCCAAAACAACAATTGTGGACTGTGCGCCTGCGCTTGGTACGCGAGGATCCGGGTCCTCTGATTCCATAAACCCTCCTGTTTGAGTGCTGGTGTCACTGTACCCAACCGGCGGAAGGCTAGGGTGTTTTACGGCGGTTTGGTGTTCTGAAAATTAGATGTTGCATGTGAAGAAATGTTGGTCTGATTATGGACGAAAAAAAGCAGAAAAATGACGCAAATCACGGTTTGCGAACTTGGTGATGTGAAACAGAACCAGAGTCACTAAAAAGAGAGACGGGACTACCACGACTCGGTGCGTACCTAGTGGGTTACTTTTATCTCCGTTGCAGCTGCTTATAATATTGCAGCATCCAGCGCACTAAAAATTCATATGACGTGAAATGTGTTCGGGAACTATCGAGCCAGTCACAACACTGTGCAGACAAAACTGCCTGGCGCGCCCAGCCCATGGCCTATGGATTTCACTCAGAGAAGCAATGTCGAACATATAAGGTTACCACGCAGGGTACACTAAATTGACGTGCTCTTAAGCTCGTCGGCACTTATTTAGGAACAGTTCCAGCTACAATGCACTGAATTCCTACCGTCTTGTCCAATAATTGTGAAACACGTCAATCCAGTCCCAACTAACCGATATCGGCTTTATCGTGATCCAGGGGTTCCAATTTATTATGTTTACCGAACATGTGCTTGTGAGCCACGGATTGCACGACACTCTCTGTGGCACTATAGATCAGTGCTATGGGCATAAGAGCTTACAGAGGTGCTGCCGACTGACTGACTGGTTTGATATTGTGGCTAGCAACGTGAAGCGTTTCCTAGGCACGCGGCTGATTCATAATTCCGCTCACAAGGTTCAAGCTAGAAATTCAGTACTGCGTTCTGAGTACTCATTTTCAACACACTGACGGAATAAAGGCGTTGGCAGCAGCACCCAGCAGTGGGTGTGGTTATTGTGTTTAGGTTCGACTCTCTGGCGTAACTATGGCTACCAACCTACACTCAGTGTGTAGAACCAAAATGTACACAAGCCTCGTGCAGTGGTGAGTGTACGCGTCGATTGATCGATTTGTTTTGTCTTCCTGAAGCATTGTGCATGTGAAGCAGTAAACGCGACATAACCGTTTTGAGGTTCATAGCGCTCTGAACAGGCAACATGGCCACAAAACCGTAAACATATTAATGAAATTTTGGGTCTCAAAATGGGTGGAACTGGCACGGGTGTGCTGAGCAAACCAAGCCATACACTATATTTAGCTCTTCTCTGTGTAAATTATCATTTTACAGCTAATTAAGTTCCGAATTGTAGCTGTTGGCTTATTATGACCAGGTTACAATATACTTTCTGACAGTGAACAGCGAGCACTGCTAATTTTGAAATATTTTATTGTTCGTTTGAACTGCAACTCTGGAATAAATGATTTTGCATTCGAGATTGGATGAGCTCTGGAACAACTATAATTTGATTCAGATAAATAAAATTTGTAAAAATCAACAACAATTTTAAAATTGTAAAACTTCTGGTATACGAATTGACAATAAGTAATTCTGCAGTGTCTTGCAAGCACACATTTTGCGGATATACTTCTGATGAAGAAAACCAAAATTCAAACAAGTTACCAAAAGGCTCTAGATACCTCTCAGGCTGATAATAAGCTGCTGCATTGTGAAAGAGGCTGCCCACGCAATGTGGTGAGACAAGCGTGCGGTAAAAGTTGAAACAAAAATGCAAAAATGCAATAATGAATGGCAAAATCCAGTAAGAAAGTGTAGTGAATAATCTGCTTCCACAATCACAGAGCACGCAACACAGTGAACAAGAGGCAATAAAATAAAATTGGAGGAAAAGTCGCAGGAGAAATAAAGTACACAACACTGGGTCTAGGCAGATCACGCTAAAAACGAAAGGAAAGGTGCACAATTCAAAACGCGCGGTAATTTACAACTAAAATTACACATTTTTTCGAAGAGACTGTACAAAAGTGATTGTCCAGTAGCAAGGAACAGATCTCCGATTCCATAAAATGCAATAAATGTATGACAGGTCATGACATACAACAACTTGTAAAATAAATATGGCGAAACACGGAACAATGACTAGTGCGAACAATGGTAAATGTTCACACGAAAACGGTAAAAATCACGTTCGTACGAAAACACAGTCAATAAAATAACATCACGAATTGCGGATTGTACTATACACGTAGAAAATGGGCTAAAGTGCTAAATAATGAAAAACATAACACAAATGAACTGAAATTTCTGGCTGATCAAGTGAAAAACATTGTTGGTTTCGGTGTCAAATGCCATCAGCATTATTACTGTCAGATTTAGTAAGAGCCATCGTAGAGCAGATTTCCATTTATGTCGTCCGGATTCACTGCAAATTTTTCACACATGTTGATATCTGTGTTCAAAACAAAAATAAAAAAATGCGGGTAATTAAACAAAAATCGTGACAACCCACTTGCATAGTATCCAGTGAACTCATCGTTGGCGATTGGCCATGGTCCAGCACTTGTCACTTGACTGTTGTCTCGGTCGTGAAGTCGGTACCAATGTGCTTGGCCATTCAGGATTGATGAGTCTGCGGAAATGCAGTTTCCGGTTTTAGGAATCTGTTTTTTCAATTATTGTGGAGAGTTATCAATTAGTTCACGAAAACCAACCTGCCAAACTGAGTATGACTTGACCGAGGAAGAAGTTCTGTCCGAATTTATCATAGTCCCATACGGTGAACTCGAGATAGTGTTGACCCAGTTGGTGGACCTGTAGATCTTTGTAGACCACGGTTTGGTTCCAGTCAGGCTCGGTTGTTTCCACTTGGTATTTGGTGCGACGTTTGTTTTCGACTCTGGAACAATGAAACAGCGATATGTTTTGATAAGTCAAACTCCAAAGCTTGCAGCTGCTGACACCAACTTAACGTCACATCCACACATGATTTGTTCTCTTTAGAAAAGCACACAATGCTTTGTAAATTAAAGTAACACAAACTTCTCAAAGAGTTTCACAACCCAAAGTCACATATCACAAGGCTCACAACTTGTTAACAACGAGCAAACCACATAACAAAGTTTCCGAAAGCATGAAACATCTCACATGACAACCTAACCTTCTTCCAGGAAGCAGATATATTTTGACAAATGGATTGGGCGGTTGTCCCGTGGCACGCGCACTCAACTGTTTTCCACTGAAGACACTCACAAACAATGTGTTGCTGCTTTGTTCAAATGAGACACCGAGTTTAATTTGACCTGAAACATCCGGTTGTTCGTTTTTTTTCTGTTCCAATGCAATGGAAGAGAAAACCAACGTACCAGAAAGCACACCAGATTGGCTGCCAATCCCATCGTACACCTGAGCCATTTGGCCTTGTGACGGGACACCACCGTATGGAGTGGTCGCCATATAATCCTGTGATGCAAAGTGGAATTTAGATTGAAAAGCATGACTGAATATGTCAAACCAAAAAACCAAAAGTGTCGCTACATATGCGTGAATAAAGCCGAAAAGATATTAGTCGTGTGCTTTGGTCCACGACAACTTCAGTGTGTGGCCTAAATTCAGAGGCCAGACTAGGAACGTCATCGGTCGCAGCTCGCTACAAACTGAGATTAATTGTGTACTTACAGTGTGCAGACCGGCTAAACTCTATGGCATGCTGAAGAAACGACAGCTTCTGGTTAGTTAGGTGCACATCAATCCTAATTCTAGCACACTTATAGTTTTAGCTATACCAAAGTCACAACATGCATTTGGTACCTTTCCAGCAAATGTTATGCATGCCGTACTTCCACACTTCGACTTTGGTTACGGTATCCAGTTATGTATACATCACGGTTTAGTTAGAATTGCGAGGAGAATAAAGTTTCATGCGGGAAGCAAGGTGTGATGAACCGTAGCCAGCTTGTTGCGTGGGGGAAGCCAATCCTTCGACAGTTATTTGCTCACAGTTACAACCACATTGACGAAGACGAATAAAGCGCCGTAACAATATATTGAAGCGACGTTACAGTACCCGAAGCGAATGGTCATTCCAACCAAAAGTGAGTTAGACATAATAGTGTTCATTAGCGTCTCGGTCGAAGCACGATGTAGACATAGCAGTGGTAGTAGTGGATTGTCTATTCATCTGTACCTGCTGAGCCTGAGGCGGGTAGCCGTGCATGGTGGCATCCGACGTCATGGGGTAGCCACCCATGGTAGCCCCCATTTGCTGTTGTTGTCCTCCCATTTGAAGCTGCGTGCCCATTTGATGACCCGGCGTGCCCGGCCCGGCGCTGAAACTCGGCGACGCGCGTCCGTCAACGCATCGATGCGGAGGAACGGGCGGAGCGTTAGGCTTCATTGGCACTGCAATGGGTGGGGATAGACACGTAATGCGTACGACGGTAGAGTAGGATTTTGTAAGAGTTGCACTGTGACGCGCTTTCTATTTCTGATAGATGAATTGAAGTTCCAGATTAGAAACGTCCATCAGCTAAGACATCTTGACATAGTTTCTACAAAGCTGGTATAATTTTAGGTTTATGCAATTTAAGAAGTTTCGAGACACCTAGGAGCTGTTAAAGGTCCAGGAAGGCGCGCGATAGTGCAAAAGCAGCGCGAAAAGGCAGGACACCAAGCCTCATGCTCTGCGATAAAGTGGAAGCACGAAGCCCTGTGCTTGATGGCAAATAATTTTGAAACATCATCGAAAGCAACAAAATTGATCACCTGAATACGGATCTTCATACTGATATTGACTGGTGATCGCGCCGGCGCTATCAGGGGCGCTTTCATAGCCCTTGTCGAGACTTTGCGAGTTTTTCATGGAGTAGATTTGGTTTAGATTTGCATCACTGGAAGGTAGGTAATCGGCAGGGTTGAACGACATCATTGACAATTCGAAAAAAGTATATTTGCCACCTTCTGATAACAACTTCAATTTCGCCCGAGCTCTCGGCGATGATCCTTTGCACCTCTTCATACGTTCGGCCCGTCAGCGCGGTGCCATTCCATTCGAGCACCTGATCTCCTGCAAGTCGAAAAACGTGTTATTTTTTCAGAAAAATAAATTTAAAAAAAATTCTTTGCCAACCTTCTTTCACTTGTCCCATTGTTTCCACCATCGCCTGTTTGTACACGGCGGCCACATAGGCACCGAGTTCACCGTCGGTTCCCGGGAGCAGCTTGCCGCCGATCACCTTCAGGCCCATTCCTTCCGCTAAAAAGTGGGCAAAAAATATAAGACTTTGTCAATTTGATAATTTTGCATTTGCCTTAAATCATTAAAACCATTTTCGCTATACCTTTGCCGGATCGTTGTGTGTTCGGATCTTTGGTGATTAGAATGCGTTTAATGGCCGGATCATGGATGTTATAAGTGGGACGCCGCGGCCCGGCCATTTGGGGCGCCCCGTGATAGTTTGGTGGCATGGCGTGTCTGGTCCCTCGACGCCCCCGACGTGGCTCCGTGCCAACTGCGGTCGGGTAGCCTGAATCAGCAGGGAAATTCAAGAAGTCATTTTTGTTATCATGCCCATTATACGAGTTACTCATACGTGAACGTGTACTCCATTTGGAACTACCGTAACCACGACCACCTTATACGTAGCGCCTTTGTAACTACCGTACTCTGACGCTACCGTAACCGACCTTGATATGGTAATGGCCCGTATGGATCTGAGGTTGGTGGTTGTTGTTGTTGCAACATGTGCATCTGATGTGGATTGGTCATGGTCATCGACGTCACGGGTTGCTGTTGTTGTTGCATCGCGTATGGATCGTCGTAGTAATGTTGATTGCCGAGATTGGCCGAACGCGCCAGATCACCGGCGTAGTTCGGCGGGTAGTCGTAATGGGACTGGAAAGGGTGATGTTTCATTTACACGTGTGTCAATCTGTAACTTTTTCGTTGTGGCCAGAAAAATAGAGTTGTGTGATTTGATGTCAAAGACTGAAACATCAGCTAGTCCGACTTGGCGCATCCTGCGTACCTACGTAGACGACATTTGAATAAGCCACGATTTGTACCGTACCTCCGGGTTATAGTTGGGATTGTTCATATGATGTGTGGGTCGTTGTATTCTCGGTCGTCGGCTGTACCAAACATCCAGCGACGTTTGCGGCTGTTGATTCAGAGCGTCGCTCGACCACGACTTCGGGCCGAACGGCTGTGTGTCGTACAAAGCATCGATGTCTAGAAAATAATGGGAAAACGGGTATTTAGTTTTTCTTGTATTTTTTGGAAAGTTTGAAAAAGATCGAAAACGACCACCGGGACTGCCTTCCGCGCGACTTTACCCGAACGACGATCGACAGGCCAGAAGGGAATCCTAATAAATAGTTTTTCCAAAGTTCTACTATGTGGACACGTCTGGCTGGACAAAGTGCTGACGACATTGGATAAGACAAGGAAAAATGGGTAATACAATAATGATAAATGACAAGGAACGAACGATTAAGAAATACATGGACGCTACTGAATGAAAAAACAAAGATTTATGGAGACAAATTAGAGAACAATGGTAAACTGACGGATGGCGGAGGAATTCACATCCATGTCAGGTGCATACTGTGCAAAACTGGTTGAACGAATTGTGAACGGTTTTGATGTGGTTTTGCATGATATTATGTCAATTAGGTACGTACATAGATACATATAGTGCCTTGACTTGTGTTGTGCCACTGTGCGTGCATTCTTTACGCGACTGCGGTTCAACTGTTCAAACATGGCACCAAAGCAACCTTTTTTGCCATGCGATGAGCGTCTGTCAAACGTGACCAGATTTTTTTTTAAATGTTGGCATGCATGTCCGTAATTTTCCATGCAACATGTTTTCCCTTATTTACCCGTACCGTTCATGATCTAGCATATATTTATATTGTGAACTTAGAAAAGACCAATAAGACATCCAACGTCGGTTATGTGGGCATGGCTGTCTCACTGGAACTTGACATACGCATGTACTCCATGTATGGTACCATTCATGCCAGAGACCGTGTCCCCCAGATGTGAGTGTGCTTGTCTGTTCAGCCAAACGGCATGTCAAGCAAACCTTCTATCATGGTCATCCAAAAGCTCATAAATTTTTTATCAGCCGCAAAAACATCTCCGCGTATTATTTTGAGCTCCATCATCTTCTTGAGCCACGGTTCATTTTCAATTTCATGCACGGGTACTTTTTTCGCAAAAGTTCATCTTTCGAAAATTTTAGGTACCGCCATAGATTTGTGAACCCAAGTGATGCGATGCCATGTGCGAAGTCAAAACGTCATTCCCAACAGCCCACCCCAAAGCAAAACTGAAAGATGCATGCGTACACGAATGTACATAATTCATAACATCATCCCGGTTCACATGAACTACATACCCCATCCCCCATCACAGTGACATCTAGCACGGTATGTACATGTCTCTATTCATCCCCTGACGTGTACGGTACACCTTGTTTGTATGTGTGCTCGCAGCTCAAACATGTCAACGTCAGTATTGGTAACCGACGAACCAACATTTTAGCTCCATTAGCCCCGCCCAATGGTCTCATGTGCGTGCCCCTCATGCATGTACCTCGTACGTAGTGGATCCAATGTATATATTTGTGTCAAAGCGCACACATCGACGTTTCTATATGTTTTGCCCGAGCACAAGCACCCTTGCATGTGTCATGTAATCGTACGGTTGTTTGTATGTCGTAGTAAGCAAAGCAAGTAACGGCAAGCCAACTTGCAACTTGCAGCAACCAAGCCCCGGGTCGGACGGAACCAAAATTTGAACGCTGCTTATGTGCCATGAATAGTATCCATTGAGACCCACCGAAACGCGCTTAATGTTGGCACGAGAGACAGAATTATAGTAAAACGGCCATAAGTCTACACATTGTGTCCATGTTCGCGGGTGTCCCATGTACAGCCAAATATAGTCAACCGGCGGCTTACGCACGCTCCGTTTGTACTTATAATGGGGGCACTGCTGGACGGATGGTAATAGTAGCCAGCCGGAGTCCTGTGTCCCAACTGGAACTAGCCATGGGACACCTATGTAGGTATACCTACCCATGGTCGCTGTTGTTGTTGTTATTCAAGCGTGTTTTGCTCGAGCGTAATTCTAGTTGCTCTCGCGCAGCCAGCCGCTCTGTAAGCCACAACGTAAGCCATGACTGAACCAAGCTTGCGTACAAGTGCGTGTGTACACACGGTATGTAGTTACGTTGGTGCACATGCAAGTGGGACACTAGTACCTACACGGGAATCGAGAGAGAGAGAGAGCTCACGAGTGACGACTGATAAAAAGCCGTTTTGAATCACGCGTGTGCGTGTGTGGGACTGTAGTTGGGACCTTGGTGTAGCTACAACCAGCTGGGCACGAGTTGATACTGAATTTGCGCTACTCGACTCTTCTTTGACAGTGTACGTTCTGATGGGTGGGCTTCGTGCAAAAAAAACAATGCCACTTTGTTCTGGCGGAACGGCTTCGGAACGCTCCAGTGCACAGTACTGGATATATGGACTGGTGAGATTATCAGTGTCCGGTAGGAACGCTTGTACAGTATATTGACCCACATGGTTGTGTGTGGGTTGTGTGTTTTCGAGAATCGGTTCGTTGTACTTTATTCGAGTTGCGTTGGTGGATTGGGTACATCAATTTTTGTTTGGTGTTTGTACGTTATCTGATTTGGATTTGGCTTTTCCTTAATCACACTTAATGTAACTTGATTGCGTTTAGTTTCTTTGAAAGATTGCTTTTTTGTCAGAAAGTATTAACGATCTCGTAACACACAAGACCAATTTTCAGTTATAATTTATTATAATATTGTTGTTATTATTGCATCATTCATATCCATAACATATAGAATATTCACCGACTTTTCTCAGATTTTGTTCATAGAACACAAAAAAAACAAAAATGTACACGATAAAAAACTTGAAAAAATTGGAGACGTATAAAAACAAATTCATCAATTCTGTTTTGTTTTTCTTTCGCACTTCGCATTCAGCTAAGGCAGTGTGCTTAGAATGTCCTAAAATAATAGTTCAGACTTCAGATGATGAGAAGACGGTGGTGGACTTCAATGAATCCAAAAAAACCTGACACCTAGAAAATGGCAGGGGTTGTTCAAAAAGCTTATGAGAAAAACAACAACATGCACAGAGAAACACAGTTATTTGAGAAAATTTACCGAAACATGAATCGTGAAAAACACATTTATATATCTTAAGTGAAAACAAACAATGAACGTTGACAAATGAGAACGTGGACACTTAGAAAAAGTTTACTTTTTTAGTTGTACGATTTGTTGCACCAGGTTTGTCAACGGGATTTGAAAACGCAGAATGATGTGAAACAAAGCAAGTTGGCAGTGTTTTGTTCGTCAAATATGAAAACCAAAATGTACAGGTACGTTTTTCTGCTGTCTTGGCTGGAACATCGTTAATTGGTTAGAACTATA
>JASAMV010007807.1:0-18268 GCA_030248065.1 Rhynchonema sp. JSB1_4 | reverse complement strand
TTAAATGCGTGTACCGTCAGAAAGACAATGGGAGTAGCCCTATCAGGAAGGTTTTACACACCGAATGACACTATTTTGCGTCCACCCACCCAGTTTCGAAAGACATTCTCTCGCATTTACATTCCGTGGTTGTAAAGTTCACAAAACTAAAGAGCAGGGACCGTCCAAGGAGTATTAATGTATTTAGTCCAAAGAAAACCGTCGGACAACAACGAATGCGATTAAGTGCCGTTGTGAGTCCAAGGATGTAATTTAACCCAATAAACACAAGATGAATGCAAAGTGCCGTGGTGAGCCTAAAACCAAATTATGACGTGACAAAAAAATGAAAAAAACGAAGCTCTAATGGAATGACTAACAAGCTGCCAGGAACACTCTGACCTGTATATTCGATATTCATGACATCAAATGAACACCAGGCGCAACCGGGCTGTCCCTCACTCAAATTGAGCGAACCCAGTCGTTTTGAAAAAAGTCGCTTGTCTTTTTCATGGTTTATGGGTGCCACGCGAAAAATTCTGAGCAAAAAATTTTAAATTGTTTTGTGCACGAGGAACTAACTACATAGGATAGGGCCACCCAGATGAAATAAGCATGTAGACCGGTAATTCATGCCCAGCGCGCAAAAAAACAACTGGCGCGAAATACATTGAGAGCACTCAAGCCTTACAGTTAGCGAGGCAGGCATGCGGGAGAGACAGACAGAGACGCAGTCAAAAACACATAACCACAAGTCTGCGTTTTTGCGCTTGGTTGGGTTTGCTCAACAGAAAGGACGTATTTATGTGTTCTGTACAGCTGGGTTTGGCTGGCTCATGAGGGACCCGGATTTAGGCAGAAGCAATCTTGAGTACCATTCTGCTGAGAATCGGTTTCTTGGTTGGATATGTACGTACGTCTGAACGGAGCCGTAAAAGAATCAAGCGATTCGCGGGACCCCATTTTAGTGACGGAGTCCGGATATGAGTATTGCCTATGGGTTCCAAGTCCTCTTGTACAGACTCAGCTGCAGAGCCCAGCCAAAGGCAAGCATGTGCTTATTGATTATTCCAACTGAGTGTTGGATTGGTGACCGCATTTCTCTATGGCGCGGTGGCGTGATGCGCAGTTGAGGGCCGTTTGAGTTAAAGAGACATTATGTGGCAACGAAAATCCGGAAGTGGAAAAAACTAGCAAACCTAATGAAGTATATTTTACAAAATTTAGCGTTTCCAAAGTTGTATGGAACCGCCATGGTTTGTTTCCGACAACGATTTGGTTCAGTCGGTTCGGTCGGTTTCTGTGCGTGTGTGTCGGATCTGTTGGAAACTCGACCAAACCACACTCAGGTAGACGTTTGGGTTCTCTGAAAAAATGCTGTTTTCTCCTGCTGCTGCTCTTTGCGCTGAAGTGGCACGCGTACACGAACACGCACCTCACCTACATACATGTACATTTTGAAAAGAGTTCGTGTGCATGTGCGTTTTATTGAAAGTCATTTGGACCTCCCACGCATACATTTAAGAGGCGCATGGTGCGCGATGACGTTACGCCACGTCATGGACATGGCAGCAGAAACGGGCTGCTGAACTACAATTGAACCCTTGGATGACACATACGGCTTCTGCATGTTCAGGGAATTGACATCCTTTATCACGTTACAGACCCGCATCTTTATAGTGATTACATTAAAAGCAACTGGCAAATGTACATACATATACTGTATAAGGCTCCATTGTGCATCTAAAATGCTTTGCACGTTACAAAACGGTCGACAAAGGATGGCTCGTTGCCCTAGCCATGTCCCACGGTCATCTTGCGAAAAGTGTGGCCCTTATTTTTAACTGCTTGCGGGGAATTCTAAATTGACATCGTTCGTTTGCAGCATATATACTTTGGGATACTTCATTCACTCGTTTATTACGTTTGATGTGTAGCTGTTTTCTGTTCTGTTATTGCACCCGACGGCGACGACTGAAAATATACGAGTGTTGTCAGCCAGTGGAGGCCGAAAGGAACACTGAGGTGATAGAAACTTGTTTACTCTGAATTTCTGCACAAGTAAGCTTCTGCGACTATCAGCAAATTCACGGTGCGCGAAGGCGAGTTTTGGTTCACGGTTAATAAAAACGGCTTTTTGGGATACCGAAAACTGTCAGTTATGAAGCAATCCATGATGACCATGGTGTCCCGTCGCCAAGGTACGGTGCGTGGAAATGATGGCATTAAGCGAGTAGCTACGGACCTGTTTTTTTAAAAAGGAGCATTACATACATTTTATTCGTTATGTTAAAACACATGATTACGAGACTAAGATTTCACAGAAAATTCATAATGACTAGATTTCTCGTGCAGACAAATAAATAATTATCAGAAATACTGTCAGAATAACCTCACAATCAGAACTAATTTGATGAATTCTTAAATTATCATTGTGCGACCAATACATGTGCGTGGAATTATTGGGGCGCGTTCAATATTCGAAATCCTCAGCTGAATGGAGTCTCAAGTTCTCAGTGTTCCCAAAGCCGCACACCAAATTCTTATTCTAGAAGAGAACAGAGCATTTTCACACGAAGTGTGCTGAATTTTAATAAGCAAACACCGTAAAAACCTAAACAAAGCCCACAGAAAACACCCCACAGAATACAGCCCCCGGAATACAGTGTTAACAGAAATGCAGATTCCTGAAAGGAGTCAGTGATTTATGTAGAGCACTTCCCAAAACGGAGTCAGTGAATTCACACAGAGGGTGATATTTTCGAAGCGGTGTAAAGGTCAGTTGGGTGTAAAGGTCGGTGGAAAGCTCGGTCGACAGCTCAGTGTGATAGACCTCGGTGTAAACTTGAAACATTCCACGTTAATAACAGGCAATGTTTCACGTTTACACTGAGCTACGCCGACCGAGCTTTCGACCGAACTTTACACCGACCACGCCCAACTGACCTTTACACCGTTTCTAAAATTCCACCCAGAGTCCCTTGCATCATTTAGGTTTTTACGGTAATATTCCGGTACTCTAATATCCACAGAATCAGCAAACAATAGATACTGAGCATTAATATTTGCAAAAAAATCATAATAAATACAAATGTTTTTTTTTCACGAATCGATTGGAATGAGATTCATACGTCCGCTCACCGGGCCCCAGTTGTTGGGCGGACCGAACCAGGATTGAAACATTAACTGAAAAAGAAAGTACGTACGTACGATCTAGGTAATAATTTTATTTGCAAGCAAATTTCTAAATTTGCAACGTGCAATAAAATACGCCCCATGGTCAATGTCAAGTTCGAAACCCGAAAATCAACTGTTGAAACATTCGGGCAACAGACACACAGGCAGCCAGGCAGGCAGCGGCGCGCAATGCTTCAGAACGGCGCGTGGTTAGCGTTCGGGTTTAGAACTTGACAATAACTATGGGGCGTGTGGAGCAGCGCATTTGGACATTTTAATGTACTGATGTAAAAAGCAAAGTCCCGGACTTCGTCGTGTTTGAATGAGCCGCGCAGCGGGGGTTTCATTTGAGGAGACACTCAGCATTATAGTTTTCTGTTCAACTGTTCAACAGTGGCCAGCAGTAATTAGAGTCCGGCAAGGATGAATAAAGTTTGAACCATTCCAGTAAATTGTGGGCTACAAAAATGAATGTTCTGTAATAAACAGATAATAGATGGTCAATAAATACTAATTGTAAAGGAAAGAGAAAGACGAAAACGCGAATAAATGCTCTCGTACCAAATCTATTCGTTGTGAGCATTGTTAGCCATGGATGACAGACAAACAGCAGGAGATGAGATGATTAGGTGATGTTTCACAGAAGCACTATTTGTCACAACAATACCGGCTTTTTGGCGTCGATGGCTTCTGGTCCGAATAAGGCCGCGATGTACTGGTATTTTCTGAATAAAGAATATAAAATTACAGTGAAGTGGCATTATTATTTATCACAGCAGTTTCCTTCATTTTTCAGGATCTGTGATAACACATGTTGGTGAATCATCCTCATCTGGGCTATAGGTTTGGAGCCCCAATTTTGACCAGCGTAAAAGTTGTTCATCCGTTGCAGCGCAACAAGTCCTGTGGTGCCAAATTAGATCCCCTATTTTATCCCCGTACAACCAAAAACTGTCCACTCCCCGCATACGTGCGATTTTACAATTGATGTAGGCCAGGTGAACTGCCAAAAATGTCAGCCCATCGTAAATTGCAACAAGTAGTGGATCACACATCGTATTTTCCCATTCTCTGACTGACAGAACGAAACCTAAAAAACCAACTTGATTTTCCTGATTTCGCACGCCAATATGACGATAATGATGCCCAGAATGGCAATTATGACACCAAAGAGCACTAGGAAAGGCACAAAGTTGCTGTTATTTGATTCACAATCGTCGGCTGGCCAAACGTACTCACAATTGGGACCAGCGTGACCGGGCGAACATCTGGAAACGTACAGCAAGCAGACAGTAGCCCCATTTATTATGACCTTTGGGAACCTCTCGTTAAAGGCAAACCACATCAACATGAGCTCGATTTCGCAGCTGGCAGAATAGTGAAACATTCTTACGTGGCTGCGCTGATTTGAGAAGTGTTACACATTGAAGAATACAAAATGGAGCATGAGGATTTTCTCTTTCTATTCGTTTTTTGAATGCACGCCACCTTCGAAATCGAGCTCGTGTTGATGTGGTTTGCCTTTGCAGTAGCAGCAGGCGGCGGCAGTAAGCAGTATACGAGCGGTGTATATCGGAACTTGGCGAGCTGATCAGGGGTCACGTCATTGTTCTGAATTGAGCAGTTTTTTTAGATCTTGGTGCTGCTGATTAGACCAGCATAAAAATTGTTTTCTACCCCTTTTTAACTTGCGATGTGATTAATTTTTACCAGCGTAGATGTAAAAAAATTAATGACACCAGTCCAGTCCCTAACAATTTCAAAAAGTCACATTGACAGAACGCAGATCCGATTTCGTCCCATGCGTCCTTAGAGTTTGATATTCCACCAAACGCATCGTGGGCCAAAACCGCGTTTACCCAAATCTAGAATGGCAGCAATACGGCTGTCACAAAACGACTATGATGCGTTTCCTTTCCATTTAGAGGAAGGCATATTTACTCTGCTCTACTGTAAAAAAGCAGTCGAAATATTTATTCACTGGCAAGACAGTAACCGACTTGCACCATTGCAATCCTGTGTCGACACTGGTGTAGCATTGACCATTGGAGCCGCAGGCCAAGTCGGATGCCATTTCTTGACATTTGTCATAATCGGCCGCTGATGGGCTCATGGTCACCAGATGGCTGCAAAATGGGTGGTCATAATTTTTACAGTTATATATTTCTCATTTGCAATGGGCCTAATTGCCGATCGCGCGATCGCAGTCGCAATATTGTGCTCGGGAAATTGAGTTTGCGCGCAATGGGTGGAATTCACAAAGCAAAGTCAAGCTCACCGTCAAGCACAATGTCAAAGTTGACCGTCAAACTCAGCGTCACGTGCAAAATGACGGAGAACTTTCACGAGTTTACCTCAATTCACTGTCAAGTTCAAAGTCATGTTCAACGTCAGGCTTGCAATGGGAATGGAAAAAACTGTCGTCCAACCAAAATAGGCTCTTCACAACGTTATAATCAGCACAGGCTGTGCTGTGGCAACACACTACAGCTGTGCAGCACAGCACTGTGTTGCAGTGAAGCATTGTTGTGTGCCAGGGCGAGCGAAACTTGACCTTGACTTCGAAGTTGACGGTGAACTCGCGAAACCGAAAGTTCACCATTATTTTGCACGTGACTCTGAGTTTCACGGTGAACGTTGACTTTGAACTTGACGGGAGCTTGACTTTCTTCTGTGAATTCCACCCAATATGCTTCGAATAATCACATATAGGGTGATATTTTCGAAACGGTGTAAAGGTCGGTGGAAAGCTCGGTCGAAACCTCAGGGTGGCATTTTCGAAACGGTGTAAAGCTCAGTTGGGTGTAAAGGTCGGTGTAAGCTCGGTCGAAAGCTCGGTCGGTGTCAGCTCGGTGTAAACATGAAACATTCCACGTTAACAGCAGCCAATGTTTCATGTTTACACCGAGCTGACACCGACCGAGCTTTCGATTGAGCTTACACCGACCTTTACACCCAACTCACCTTTACACCGTTTCGAAAATATCACCCTCAGTGTGATAGACCTCGGTGTAAACTTGAAACATTCCACGTTAATAACAGGCAATGTTTCACGTTTACACCGAGCTACGCCGACCGAGCTTTCGACCGAACTTTACACCGACCTTTACACCCAACTGACCTTTACACCGTTTCGAAAATATCACCCAATGTGTGCAGCGTTTGAGCACAAACATGTTTGGTGGCACGCAATTGATTGCGACTGCGAGCTTTCGGGAATTCGGCCCAATGTAGCGTCTACATGTTGCCATGATCAGGACCCGTTACCATCTGCCATAAAAATAATATAGATCGGTTCTGATTACAATAATTTAGAGAAAATTCGTCGGCTAATGTTACAGCAGTCAACTCAAGTGGTCAACCAAAGCAGCCCTATGAGCGCTGGAAGTTGTACATCGGAGTTGACACGATCTGAGTTGACGACAGTACCATAAGCCGAATCGTGGCAATCAAACTCTATTCCGTGGAAATACAAATTCTTGCCAACAGAATACACTTGATAACTTTTTAATAAAATAAATAAATAATAAATAAATACTTTAATAAAAGTAACCTAAAGCCGGCGCGAGATCAAAGCTTTGCGCTACACTTCTTTTATCGAATACAAACTTTGTACATATAGGTTAAGATTACACGATTGCACTCTGCGGATAAGTTTACGCGGTATTTGCAACAGTTTAGTGCACTTTGGAGCAAGCTGCTGCACTCTTGACTGCTCTGTCACAAAACCGGTTTATGTAGATTTACATACACACAGATTATTTTACGTGATGGTATCGAAAAAGCGTAATGCGGGTGCAAGCACACTGAACTAACTGCGAGCTTTGTGATAGCTAACAATGTGCAGGTGTAATGGCCAGGGTTGGGCAAAAAAAATTTTTTTTAAAAAAAAATTTTTTTTTAAAAAAAAGGTTTTTTAAATATTTTTTTTTTAAAAAAAAAATTTTTTTTTTAAATTTTTCGGGGGAACAAAATGTTCTAAAACGTCCAAAAAATGGCCTTTTTGGGGGTTATTTTTTGTCATTTTTTCTCAAGGGTCGAAAAATTTTCTTCACAAAATCACTTTTGGGGCATGTATTTGGCATCTAAGATGCCCCAAATGATGTTATTATACCTTCCCGTGATACATGAGACACAGTATGCATATACTTACATGGTACATTGATGTCATACCCCATCGGGTCGGTCATATACGACTGATTCAGCGACCCGACAAGCATTTCTGCAGTTTATGTTCTCAATTCTATATGGTTTATGATCGAATCTTGCTTATTCGACCACAAACTGTTGTGTCTGATACCACAGAGCAGCAATCATAGGTCCATAACAAGCACAGAGTGTTGGATCGCATCGAAATGACGTATACCCTTCATAAGTGATGCAAACCAAGTCACAAAAGTGACTTGTCAATTAAAGTTGCATTTTTTCGCGATTTTGCGCGTTTTTTAGGCAAATTTGTGAAAATTTCCCCGAATCTGAGACTTTTTTAGAAAAATTTTAAAAAAAATTTTTTTTTTTAAAAACTTGTTTAAAAAAATTTTTTTTCCAACCCTGGTAATGGCCAATTTTTTGAAACAAAACGGTGATATAATGTAGCTCTTGTGAATGTTTCACGGTATGGGTTTACCACCAATATTTACTGTTCCTCAAGGTGTGGGCTGAATCGTCGATTTCCGGATGTTTTTTCTGCTCATTGTGTCACTTTACACACAGGTACTCTTTAGGTACAATTTTTTCAATTCTTATAACGCTTGGTTCTGCACCGAAATCTACTGTATATACTGAAAATATGAGAGGGAATGCTTATGCTCAATTTCTAAGAGCTTCCCTGCAAAGCAAAATGAAAACAGCAACATGACCACAAAGCGAAGCATAATGCGTTGTTGCAAGCGCGGGAAACTAACGAATTGATGACGTGGAAGACTTGTAGCGATTTGAATGTGATCGGGGGTACGGTAGCGTTGCTGGTTGGCGATTGGTACAACTGAAGTGCAGTGCCGGACCCAGACATTGGGTTACTGCAGATCACGTATCAATCAATTATAAAGGTGTCAAGTTTATGTTATTGAAGTGGAACAGAATTTCAGTGCATTTTGCACCTTGTGGTGTGTTTTGAATGTCGATGGATGTATGCAGGTACATACGTATATTCGGAGATAGGCTGAAACGCGCAGAAATTTGTTTGAAGCAATGCATACATGCGTGAAAAACCATCAGCTCTTTTCAAAATCGGTTCAATCTATTGAACTGACAAAAATTACTCCGAGCATGCGACATGGTCTGATCTACATATGTAGCTCAACTCTCTCAATTCAAGCTCTGGAACATCCCCTAGACACAGCGGATAAGTCCCAGACCGATGGCTGGTTCAGTTTGGGATCCCCAAGGTTTCAAGTAGTTCGGAGCGATTACCAAGAATTTCAAGTGAAAGCACCCGAGAAAAAGGGAAGTTAATTTTGAAACTGGACTATCCCAAAATGCCGCAGGCGCAGGGTCATATGGGCCCTCTTTGATCAAAGAGGCCCCTTAAGGGGCCAGCATTTCGGAGCGAAGAAGCAAGAAAGAAACCATAAATCGCAGGATTGTCACGCTGTAATGCACTTCAAAAAGATCCAAAAGTGGCGCGCGTTGCTCATCGGATGCACCCAATTTCCTAGTATGAAGTTTGGCAGTCGAACGTTCAAAAGGTGCAAATTTTCGTACATTTGCTCAAAAGCCTTATACTTTGCACGGTACATGACCAAAAAATCGCCAAATTCTAAGCAAGCACGCGGAATAAAAGCGATTTCTGAACGCCAAAACAAAAGCCCCAGATAAAGACGGCATTTGAGATTCGGCCCCACTGGCCGAAAGCTAGAAAGCCGGATCCGCCTCTGAGAGAATCGTAAAATAGACAATTAATGCACCGCACTAATCACTATAACTCACAAAATATATTTCGACAGAATTTATCACGGGGGTCAGTGACATCAGACACATTCTTATCTGTGACAACCGCTCAGACCACAGTTATGAACGGTGACTTTGGGTGATATTTTCGAAACGGTGTAAAGGTCAGTTGGGTGTAAAGGTCGGTGGAAAGCTCGGTCGACAGCTCAGTGTGATAGACCTCGGTGTAAACTTGAACCATTCCACGTTAATAACAGGCAATGTTTCACGTTTACACCGAGCTACGTCGACCGAGGTTTCGACCGAACTTTACACCGACCTTTACGCCCAACTGACCTTTACACCGTTTCGAAAATTCCACCCTTTGTTGAAACACACCGGACACATTGCGCGGTGAGAAGGACAATATTTTTTACAAGCGCGCCACACTCGGAGACATTCGGTTACTATATGTACGACTTACGACACCTTGGTAAAATGTTTCCTGGTCGTGTTTAGACGTTAGTGAGCGAGCACTGGGACGATGCTAGGTGCTTGTGAGCTCGTTGTTTGACAAGTGGCACAAGAAGACCGGCTGACACGTGTTGCACTTGGGCGCGCCCCAGGTTAACACCATGTACTTTTCTTGTGCAGCAGTATTATGTAATGGTGATCTGCACTGCAATGCTATGGACTACATCTGCTAGTCTTAACGACAGATTGAGGCTAACACTCATTGTTGCACTGAAACAGTAACGAGCCAACCAGCCAAGTGTGGACCATTTGCCCGCTTTTCTGGTTGTATTTTGTTTGGAAGACTATGCGCACCAGGCGACCCGACCGTACTACGCTACTATTTGCTCGCGCCAGACCGGTCTGAGTCGGAGATTGATGACAAGGAGTTGAGGTGTTGCGTGTTGGTTGTGGTGTTGGCAAAGAATTTTGGCAAGGATTTCTCGTCAAGCCAACTATAAAATCGCCGGGGTGAAATTAGTTTCTGGGAGCTGTTTTGATTGAACAATTTGAGAGCGAAAATAAGAAATAAGTTCTCAATTCTACCTTTACAAGCAGTTCTGAAGTGAATGAACGCTTTCCTGGCAAGTTTCGTATGGGCTGCTCACGGTGGTGATCCTTTTCTAATTGGCGTTCCCTTCCCTTCAAATATATGTACTATGTGATTTGGCACAAGGGCGTGACCATCCCATGACCGCGCTGAAACTGCCGATGAGTTGTTTTGTTCTGAAATGATGTTGACAACTTTCGCTGTGTTGCGCCCATAAAACACGACACGATCTACGGGGCTACGGGGCAGGAGTTTCTGAGCCAATATACACCGTACATTGGGTGGCTGTTGTTTAAAGGTTTTGGTTCCTGTTTCTATTTAGCACCACAGGCCGCAGTGAATTGAGATTATATCAAGATTAAATCGCCTGCCATACATGATAACGCATTATTTAAGGCATATTTTCATGCGGTTCTATGAAGCAAGAAAGCTGTGTAACTCACGTAATGAACTTTCGGCGCACGCTGTAAAGAGACTCAATAAACGCAACCAAAGTGTCCAGCGCGTAAATTACCTTCCGCACGAGGCTAACGCGTGCGCGAACAAGAAGGCACATTGTTTTTCGTTGGTGTAAAATATACGGCCCGTTTCAAAGCAACACCCTGAACTTAAAATATGTGCCGATGAAATAACATTATTGGGGTGAGTGTCATTTCAGCTTTTCGAATAGTTTCAGGCATGACCAAAGAATGCAAATTTGGGGCGGGGACCCAACAAACTTTCAAAAAATGGGCCTCAACAGCGTGTGAAATGGCGCTAACATTATTGTTTTTGGGCCGGGGAGAATATTAATGGTTCCGCAGAAGAAAGGTTGTTGGGCCCAACGGGAATTGTGAAGAATTCATATCAGGTTAACGACACATTACCGAACAACGAAGATTTCTCTGACGATTTATAAATGGTTCTCGGTGCACTATCGCGGTTTCGTGACTTCAAAGAGTCGGTATATCTGTTATTTCAACTTTTCCGCCATTTTCGCACAATATATGTGGTTGTATAAAATAGCCCGACCAAGAATGTGGAGCATATTAGGGCGTTGTTTGCGCAATCAAGGCCAAAAACGGTCGAGCAAAAAGCCGGGGCGATGTGCTGTGTTGTTAGTGCTCAAACAGTTCTTTTGCGTGTGTTTTCTTGGACACCGAAAAATTGCGGCTGACACACGTGCATGATGCAATCAACAAAGCCAAAAGCAATAGTGAAAATAAGCGGTCAAATGATCCTGTCCAAAGCAAAAAGGACCAAAGTGGCTTTTGCATGTTTTTGCCAGGTGCTTGTTCTCGTTGTGCATGTTGAGAAATCTGTCGAAATCCTGATTGAATCCCTGTTGATACGGTCGAGATAAGGTCTCGGTTTGATACGACCCCATGTATACACGCATTTTGGTCCCCTTCCATGCTTTAAGATTCCACACACATCCGCACGCAAGAACTGTTTTCTGCTCATCTACATACTTCCGGTGAAACATCAACCTGAAACGGTCACACCGCATTATACTGCACTGCAGCCATATCCCAAATACGTTGGTGCAAAAAGTACGGTTTTGATAGAAATACATTCCCAATATAAATGACAGCAGGCAAAGCCCGTCAAATGTAATGTCAGTTACTCAGTTATTGAGGTTTTTGACTAGCTCCCATCTGAGCAAGCTTGTCTTGTGATTTTAGTCTCATCAATGTTATGAAGAAACCATATAGAAGTTTTCGATAGAGCTTACGCCGAGCTTACGAGCTTACATAAGTAAAGCGGTGGTGGTGTGGTTGGGGTGCAGTGTGTGTATGCGGATTGGTCGTTGGGGACTTATCCGTATCAGGGTCTATCTTATTATGACTTATCATGGTTTGCTCTTCTGGGTTCTTCACTAAACATAGATCCTGGTGTACACTACCCACCACGTGGTTATTTGCCTGTTGGTCACTAGGGGAGTCAGATTGAAGAACAACCTGGCTACCGTCGTTCCCACCTAACTTCCTAGCGGCTAGCGGTTCACCACTTTTGGCATACGCTCCGGCCCGTTCCGCCGTCCCATCTTCAGAGCACATAGCTTCCGTATTACTCATGCAGCGTTGACGCGTGCGCTGGTCCGTCTCTCTCCCACCGAATGAGGTGGCGTCATAACCAGACGAATCATAAACTTTGGCTATGCGATGCGTTCTCCACGCCTGTTGTTTGCGCTGGAGTTTCTTAGTTGGTTTCGGAATACCTCCTATCTCGTTGGCTGGGACATGCCATTCATCCTCCGAACCGGTCCACTCTTCAGCGGAGTCGATCGTCACGTCACTCATATAACTGGCATATCTCTCCATCTTCCTGGCATCATATTCCGCTCCCACTCGAAACTCCCTGAGTTCGCAAGGGGCGAACGGGGCGTATATACAATGGCTTGACTCGCGCAAGCAGGCCTGCACTTCCCTTCGGATACCTACCTCGGTCGAGTTCATATCGAATAGGAACTCGCCGTGCATATAACTGAAGTATGCAGAATACCCACAAACACTACCGGGCACATTGCAGGGCTCTAGCTCTAAAACTAGCATATGGTCTGGACCTCCACTCAGATCAGGATTGGGGATCTGAGAACCTCCTTTCTTATGGCCTTCCCTCCATGATTTGCTTAATTTGTTTATTGTTTTACTCTTAACCCAATAAACCTTCACTTTACCCCATTCCAGGCCGTTGACGCATCCATGCGTCGACCGACGAGGGTCGTATTTCGCAATCATGGTCGGGGCTACCTCATATGGCCGTCTGGTGTCGATACCATCGAGGAACGAGGGATCGAAACCCGTAAGCCGACTTTTATTCCTTAGCCTCACTGGCAGATCTAGTTGTCCAGGGGTGACGAAGACACCTGGCTTGTCCTGACTTAACTGGATCCTATATCGGTACCTATACGCCAACGTATTCACTCGCAGTGCTCGTTTCATAACCTCGTGATGCGCACTGAATTCGTGTCCCTCCTTATAGAGTCTGGCACACGTCAGGTCAGCCAGTGACACGTTGTTCCTAGCCATCAAGCATAGTTCCACATCGTCGTCCCCTGTGGGTACTAGTTCCTTCCGCGGGATACCCAATAAAGGGTCAATCCCTTTCCTCCAAACGTAATCAGCTCTCTTCTTAGCCTTCCCTTTCAGTTCAGGCACGAAATCGGAATCCCTGATGCCACGCACCATGACGTTGGTCAAGGCCTCGAACTGAATCGACGAGTACGCCTTGGAAGAGGCCGTACTTCCCCATACTATTGACTTTGGCAACATATAATTCTTGTCCAATGTGATCTTTTGTGAAACATCACTTGTACATATCTTATATCCTGTCATACCACGATACCTACTTGGGCTCGTCAGGCCTGCTGACGAAGAATCATCAGAACTCAGCACCCTGAGTGGTGCTGTCACCTCTTTTCGTGCAGTGTCCGGACTAGGGCTACTGACACGACTTTCTCTTTCATTCGTTCTTATCTCCTCAGTTCCGCCCGATGGTGTTTCACCATCGCTAGGGTTCGGAACTGGATCCTTCTTATTGTTCATATTCGCATCGTCCATGTTGTTATCACAGACCGGGCGGGTATTCGACCGCACCTCGGGCAGTGAAACATCACTCTTGTTATCATGAACAACCATGTCTCTTTCAGCGTCATTATCCGTATCCTTCGTAAGTATCTTACTTTTCGTAGAAGCCTCGGCTGTGGTAGGCAGCCTAGCTTCCTCCCGGGCGCCTGCCGTTGCCGCAACCTCAATCATCGAAGGCATGGATACCTCCCGTATGTCACATTGATCCTCAGCGGACGCTACCACTGGTGGTGCCGTATTCGAACGGACAGGCTGGTGTCTCTGTTCCTTAGGCACCCCACCGAAGGGATCGCGTACCTCTGCCTCAATAGTGAACACCGGACTCGCCGAGTGTTCCCCTGTCTCCTTCGCCAACTTCCCGTTGATGAATCCGACGCTGGTCGACCCGGATTCTAGATCCTGTCGAATGGCGACGGCTTCAGCCAACAATCCTACAGTCTCTCCCACAGACCCGTAGTTGCACAAAGGGTGTGCCTCCATCTCATCGTCAGTCACGATATCATATCCAATCATAATTGGTGTGGAACCTCTATGGGCCTGCTGTTCTGTACCTATGAATGACTCACCACGGTCGATGGCAGTCGCCTCGGCCGTGCTTTCGTCCCTATTTGGCATAGTATGCTCTGTCTCCTCTACTCCTAGCATCTCTGCCGTTTCAGTCACCGTGGGCAAGGCCACCAGTCCCTTATAAATCGTTTCTTTATTACACATCTGTCCCTCCTGGGCGATTTCCACCTGGGCTTCATCCCCTGCCTCGTATCCGTCTTCACCGGATTTATCCTCCAACACTGGGGGTTTGGAGAGTTGTTGCTCCACCAACTCCGCCCATGAGTAGGATTCCTCCGACTGGCTTAGCAGCTGTTGCAACCTATCAGACGTATTCTTATAATCCATAGAATCATCAGAATCAGGGAGCAACCGTATGCTACCCGAGTCGTCATCATCTGAACATATAGAGGACGGAGCCGTGGGCAGATCAAAACGTACTTTCTGACGGCCCCCGTCCCGCGTATCGTTCCTATCGTTGTCCGCGACCTCAATCCCAACCCCAGTTGCAGATTGATCCGCGTCCACGTCCCTAAGTTCCTCAACCTGGTTGGGCTCATCTGCTAATGCAGACTCGCCAGATGATCCCGGGGGATCCATATGTTTCCTATGGTTTGGGTCAGCGTCCTGTCCCTTGGAAAGTGTGCAACTTGGCTCAGCGTCCTGATCCAAGTTTGGTGCATGGTGCATCATTGACGAAGTGCACCCGAAGTCTGCCTGCCGCGGCCACGCTCCAAAACGGGCCGACCGAAGATGACTCCGGGCCCTGAATGGCAATCGACGACCGTTCCAACTCGAAGGGAGGTTAGTATTGGTAGTATTGAGCCACACGTGCTAGCCCCCGGTTGGTTTATCGAATAATATTTCGTCGTTTTATTATTCAATCGGACGTAAATCACACGAAGATTCAGGTAAAGAGAGAGAAGAGAAGTTCACATTTGTATGGTAAGAACAGAGTTTAAGTAGTCACCGCACACAGAGAATTAATACAAGACAAGAGTATACTAAACGTTGATTGGTTGAAATAATGCACTTGTATAATATGATTGGTTGACATGGTAAACCTGGCTTATGCATACAATAAGAGTCCTATATGTGTATGTTACAATAAAAGAGTAATTGTTGAGCGGGAAGTTTGAATTTGTCTAAACAAAGATGGCCGACAAGAGCGGCTTGAAACCATTACAAAACAGTGAAACGCGGCAATACAAAAGTAGAGACAACCCGAATAGGCGACAGGGGTCGGTAGTTCGGGGCAATGGTGTGAGCCCCATTGCTACCCCCCTGCCTCCTACTGGGACTCCCGTTCCAGCCTCCTAAAACACCCAAAAACTAACTAGGTAATGTGAGTGAGAAAGAGAGGGGTATGGGTGTCACTAACTACAAGCTGCACACCATGAAAATAATTTGTTGAATTTTAAGTGGTGTGACGCTTGTACATAATTTGTAGGCCGGGTGCATTGTTGTAAGAGTGAGAGAGAGAAGACTAAATGCAAATTTACGCTCTAAAATTACAATAATAATAGCTTAAATGTACCTGAATAAACATGGGATAGACGCCGAAAGTCTATGAGAGAAGAAAAGAAACAACACAATAATTTGTGAGCAACGTAAACAATGTGTAAATCAATTTGGACTATAACACAAAACCACAAATACCTGAGCACACACGATATAATTACCCGAAATGAAATTACCGGAATGTGGCAAATAATGTAAATCAAATTTGAGCAGAGAACCAAAATTGAATAACAAACACACGCATGATTCCCACTGGTGCTTAAGATTGGGGAGTATGTTTGAAAAATAAAGTCGGATCTGCCATTTTTATTTTTGATTATTTGTTTTGAATGTGAAGTATTTTGTGTGTTGGGGGTAATTGGGGAATAAAGAGGTCCAGGGTGGGACGTTATTTGCATCATACGGTGCGCATAACGCCTGCAAGCCCGGTTATTCACCAGTCGGCTGCAAAACTCTGAGGATCAGGCTCCAGCTAATGCTGGTACACCCTACCTCCGAGTAACCACTCTAGCCATGTATGTAAGATGAAAAATGGTTTGGAATGTGAATGGGGAAGGTGGGAAGGATTGTATTTTGTTGGAAAAATGACTGATCCAACCTAAATGTGTAGGAGGGAGAAGAAAGAAAGATGTCCCGGAGATATCCTATGACAAGTTATGCTTGTCCAATAGGCCAGGCACATCCGCACCAACTGTTCCTCATACGGACAACATCTTGACACCAATAACCAAAACAAACCAAATTACAACACCAAAGTTAACCGTTTTTACAAGAAATTACTAAATTTTTAGAATAAATTGACTGATTGTAATGCTCAAATTCTATGCTTCTTTGGTTCTTCTTTGGCGATACTAACATAAACTAACAGAAATCCACTTCTACCACTGGATTGTGAGAACCGCGAGAATTCTTTTACATTAGCACACACAGAATCGAGAGAAAATGAAGAAAAGAAAAAAAATAAACTAAATTACTACCATAATGAAATGCATCAACACAAAGTTTTCCTAGGTGATTCCTTAGGTGAGGGCTCTAGCCCAGTTTCCTACCTTGCTATAAGAAAACCGTAAATGATAACAATAACCAAACTTGAACAAAATGTATTACGAGATAATTCAGCCAAACCTTTGGTACCCCAGCAAAATCTAATTTCAACAAACAAAAACATCCTAGGCCGGGGACCCCTATCAAAACCAAAACTTGAGTTCGGCCGGAGCCAACAAAGAAAACATAATGGCAATAAACTCCGTATGTGTCCCTATGGACCAAATTTTACCCAAAGCGACAAAAGAAGAAGAAAAAAAATGAAACTACAAAAACCTAGTCCTAGCCTATGCACCCTGACGCCTACTCAAACACACACAAAGTCGGCTCCCTAATGGGCCCAAAATGTTACTGATAAGCAGAGAAAGAATGCCTGGCTGGATCGGGAGATTTTCATAAAATACTTATTTTTCCTGAATACCCGATTTGTTGGGCATTCCTTCCCGCCTATTACCTATTACTTAAGTGCTTATTTGCGTGGCATTGGTTGTTTACCACCCCTACCGCGTGGTGCTTTTCTAGCCTGAGTCGCGTACGACGGTCCGCCAGCGGTGCGGTCGTGCTTGACAAACAGGCGCGTGTTGTGCGTGAGCAGCCAACGTTGTTCGACGCTCTGCTGTCCATGCCCCAGACCCGTGTTGTGTGCCAACCACGGCCTATAAGCATTATCCTGATTTCTCTCTCGTTTTCTTTTCTTAATTTTCACCTTCAATTTTGAAATCTCATTACCACTTCATGTCGATCGGTGCGTGGAACATGTTCAACACGTGTGGATCCGAACGCAAGAACGCCGGATCGTACACCGCGTTGACCAGTCGGAATTCCAATTCCTTGGCCTCGAACTCGTCCATGCCCATCTTCATGGCATGTTCACGTATCGATGGACGCTCGGCCGCGCGACCCACCATGGATTTGGTGATCTTGTCCGCATCCAACGAGCCCCAACGTTTGCCAATCTGCAGATAACCTCGTTTTCTTTTACTCATTTTTCCACCTATTCATTATTTCTTGCCTTCTACCTACCGAACGCCATGTGCAAATCTGCTGGATGGTGTTCAGCATTATTCGTCGTTCCTCCGGTATGTCATCGGCGTCCATCGTGGCGTCACGCAAGTACTCGCTCCAGAAACAGTCACTGGCCCTGCGCTCGGCTGGTTCGTACGTGACTGGTCCGGGCATTTTGCCTATAACATTCTCATTCATTTTTCTTTTATCTTCTTTCCTGGTTTTTCCTAACCACGTTTAGTGATTTGACTCACTGGTTGCGTATGTTCGGATGTTTTCCTCAGTCGGCAACGGTTTGTTGGAATCCCAGACCTCGTACATGTACTGGATCACCTCGCACACGTACCCGTCCTTCATGGTGTTTTGCGCGGGGCTGATCATGAACGAAGCACCTGCGGTTGTGGCCAACAGTGTCATCCACTCCCCATTGGGACTTCTTCCGCGTTCGTGTGCTGATGGAACAGCCGGTGACACTGAAACCAGTGCAATTCTCTAT
>JASAMV010007806.1:0-141684 GCA_030248065.1 Rhynchonema sp. JSB1_4 | reverse complement strand
TTGTTGGATCTGGCCAAGTCAGCTTCAGAAAAAGTGTCTAATAAACCTTTAATTGGACTATACGTCTAGATTATGTACTTTTATAGACACGCTGTCAGCGGGCAAAGTTTGTTGAACAAACGTTTGCTGTCATGGTGACAGGTTGCTGTCGGCAACCAATTCAAAAACATAAAGCTGTCCGCGATTTCCTAAGGCAGAATTCACAATGCAGCGGATTAGCGGGTCAGCGGACCCGCTTTTCACGCATAATTTTGCTTTCAAAACGGAAATTTTAAAAAGCTAAGCGGATCTGGTTATCAGTGCTAGCTAATCCGCTGACTCGCTAATAAGCTTGTAAGCACCAAACTGCAACACAAACATTTCCAATGAACCCAGCATGTCTAATTGCATACTTATGTATGGGTGGACTGGAAGTCTGCTAGCCAGCGCAACGTGTAGCGCTGTGGCGTGCAAAGCAGTGTGTGTCTGCACGGTTGCATAAGTATAAGTGGAACTTTGAGCCGCAGCCAGACCGCGTTCCCGTAGCTCAGTTGGTAGAGCAACTGGCTGTCCAGGCCTGGTGGCTGGGAGGTCGGAGGTTCGAGTCCTTCCGGGAGCATACGTCTGGTGTGGCGGTTCAGAGTTCACATATGCATTGCATTTTTTCCTGCTTTGATGATGTTTTGCCAGCTAATTATAACCTTTGCTAACCCGCAAAAAAATAGAACCAGTCCTAATTATTAAAAGTGGATTAGCTGGGTAATCCACTTTGCATTGTGAATGCGCACAGCAGATTGGCGGGTTAGCGCGGGAAAAGCTGCGCGCCCGCTAATCCGCTAAACGGCGTTGCATTGTGAATTCGGCTTAACGATGTGCGCACATGCGCATGTTGTTCTGGCTGTTCTGTCTGATTGAGCGAAGAACAGTGTCGCTATTTTACCTGCTGTAAGTTAAATCGACGCGTGTGTGTATAAAAATAGGATGGAACGGAAACGGTGAAAATTAGCATGAAAATGTTCGACGAAGACGACCCTCGATGGCGCTTTGGACCGTGCCGAATGCACGCCAGAGACGGCACCAAATTCGTCGGATGGTATTTGGTTAGTAATTAATTGATAACATTAATTTCATTAGCCTGCCCTATTTACAGGCGAACCAGCCATAGCTTCCAATCATAGACCATACCGTATCACCCTGAATTCTTACACACCTAAAATGTTTCGGGTTGCTGTAGCCACGTCTCGCGTGGTTTGCGCGTGAAACCGATAAACAACACACACACAAACGCGCGCTAAGTGTTTCATGATCTTGGCGCTTTCACACGCAAACCACGGTATAATTGGTCGCACAATAATCGTGGAAGAATTCATAAAACCTATCCTGATTTCACGTTCTTAACCGCTGTGCTATTTGTCATCCTCACAAAACATTTTCATCATTCTGAAAATATGGTAATCTAGCAGAGCATCCACGTTGCTGCGGGTCTAAAACATTCTTTGTGTGTGATCGCGCAACGCAACGTCATTGCCCCGTCACTTTCCTGCTTTACGATTCAGGAAAAAATTTGACCAATTCTTATGAAGTCGTTGTGCGTTTTTTTTTTTTTTTTTTTTTTTGTGTTTTTTTTTTTTTTTGTATTTTTTTTTGTTGTGTTTTTTGTTTGTGTGTTGGGTGCTGGGTGTTGTTGTTTTGTGTTTGTGTTGTTTTTTCGTGTTGGTGTGTTCGTGTTTGTGGGGGTTTCGGTGTTTTCTCTTTTTCTGTTTGTCTTTTGTTGGTCGTGGGGGTGTTTTTGTTTGTGTGGCCGTGGGGGGTGCGGGTGTGTCTGCTTTGTTGGTCCTTCTTGTTTCGTTTGTTTCGTGTGTGGTGCTTTATTGCCTTCCCCGTTTGGGTGCCTTTTTTTTCTTTGCGCCGTTCGTTGCTTGGGACCAACACCTATAGTAACACTACGCCAACACGAGCCCGATTTCGGACGTGATACATTCATACGTGGCTCCTGATGTGGGAAATGTTACACGTTGTGGAATACAACGTGGTGCATGAGGATTTCTCTTTCTTTTGGTTTTGCTAGTGCACCAACTCCGAAATCGGGCTCGTGTTGTCGTAGTTTGCCTTTACGTGACTGCTGATTTGGAAAACGTTACACGTTGTAAACGTAATGCACGAAGATTTTCTTTTTCTATTCGATTTGTGTAAGCACACCACCTCCGAAATCGGGCTCGTGTTATCGTAGATTTGCTTTACTTGCTGACGCACAAGCGCGCATGCAAATTAAATATGAAGCCCGCTTTATAGCATATTCTATATATTTATACATTTATATGTTTTATATAAAATATATTATGCCCTGAATCACATGCAACATTACAGGTAGTTTTTTTAGGTTTTCCTCAACGTTATGCTGCTGGGATTCGCAGTTGTAGTGTTGGTTTTCATGCGATCCATGGTTGAGTTCGTGTTCGATAAGGCTCAAGCAGCAACCACCGAAGACGATATGGAAAATTACTACAACGTCGTCATTGGTACTTATGAACTTCGCGAACACTGCATGCAAAATTTTCGGCAAAAAATGTTCAAACCCTTCATATTTCAGGAGCCTGGGCTGTATGTTTGGCTTTGTGCTTCGCGTTCGCAATGCGGGCTAACTATCTGCTCCTCGCCAGTGCATACAAAGACAACAAGAAAATGATGGATCGGTTTTTGAAGGTGTCCGCGTCACCATAATGCTTTTCGGACTTAGCGGCGGAGTACGCAATTCTCAAAATCTCTCTTTCGCCTTCAGTTGGGCATAGCTGGCCGTCCGCCCGTTCTGTACCGCTACTACGTCTATCTGGAAGAGCGAGAGGAACATCAAAGCGGCAATAGTGGGAACGAATTTAGCGGGCATGACCCACGTTGGCGATGCTGCTGGAACCGACTGCATGTCAGAGATGGCAGCAAGTATGCGGGATGGGTTATGGTGAGTGGAAATGCACAATGCCTAGTATATGAACCCGCCTGCCAAAAAAATATTGCGCGCAATTCGAGGGTTGTCGCGATAGAAGGTCATTTTGAACAGTGTTATCGTACTCAGCGACGCCTAAGATTCAATGACCACGCTTCAGATCGGCTGTTGCATCGCTCTCGTTGGCATTGCTGTTGTCTTCATGGGGGACAAAGATGCATGGGTGATATATGGCCCGCCCAACAGTCTCATCAGATACTACATGACGCGTGCGTAAAAAATGCAGAAGTCCACCTTACACGGCACTGGAAACTTTTGACTTTTAATTTCAGTGGTTATGATTGTCTGCTCGTTTATGACTCTAACAACTGCGTGTTTGATTTTGGTCGCTGTCTACAAAGAGAAGAAGGAACTGCTGATAGCAGCCATGGGGTAAGCTGACATGGGCGTACAAATGTATAGTCCAACCACCAGCTCATGAGACGACTTTTTTCAAAGCTTGCTTGGCCAGATTTAAAAATGCCCCGGTTACACGTGTTTTTAGAAACAAAAGAAAGAGATTGGGCCGAGAGGCATAATCAGGGTTGGAAAAAAAATTTTTTGAACATTTTTTTTTAAAAAGTCAGAGATTCGGGGAATTTTTTTTTTACCAAATTTGCCTAAAAACGCGCAAAAACGCACACAACAGTTTGTGGTTGAATAATTCGCAAGATTCACTCATAAACCACACAGAATTGAGACTCTAAGCTGCAGAGATACTTGTTGTGTAGCTGAATCAGTCGTATATGACCGACCTGATGGGGTATGACATCGAAGTACCATGTAGGTAGGTACATGCATACTGTGTCCCACGTATCTCGGGAAGGTATAATAACATCAAATGGGGCATCTTAGGTATCAAATACATGCCCCAAAGGTGACTTTGTGAAGAAAATTTTTCGACCCTTGAGAAAAAATGACAAAAAATAACCCCCAAAAAGGCTATTTCGGACGTTTCAGAACGTTTTGTTCCCCCGAAAAAATTTAAAAAAAAATTTAAAAAAACAATTTAAAAAAAATTTTTTTTTGCCCAACCCTGGACATGATGACAACTTGCAGCTGGCTGTCCTCACTTTGTTGCGAGTTCACGCGAACAGCAACGTTGTTCAACACACAATAATGTTTTGGGAGTCAATAGGGAATTTACGCACCGAGGTGGAGAGCGCGTTTTAAAAAATATACGTGCGTTTTTCTTTCTTTCATTTCCGAAATACGTGGAACCTGAACATCATTGGATCCGCACAAGCCAATTAAAAAAAAGTCGTCTCATGAGTTCATGTCTGGACTGTACGATTCTGAACAACTGTGTGTAACGCTGGTCAGACTATTCGAAATATACGCACCAAACTATTTTGTAATTTCAAAATACAACATTTGTGATTGATACCCGAAATGCACGAATTGACACAAGATTTCTTTCGAGAACACAACTTTCGCACTGGACGACAAATGCCACAATTGAAATAGTTCGAACCCGTATCATTTCTAGGTTAGTTCGTTCGTGATATGGCGCTTCTACGCATACTTGGAGGAGCGCGACAACGCTATGCGTCAACAGGCATACGCATTGAACGACGAGAAAACAAGCTGTGCGACTATTGATAAATTGATTGTGTAATCATGAAGCGCTGAAAAAAATTCGCACGACTACCAGACAATATTTTAAATTCAGCACCTACTTTTGCATGCTAGTCATGTACATACGTATTACATTTTGTGTTTCTGCTCTTGGATGACTATTCCGGTTCCAGTGCACGATATGTACATAGGTTCCTTGTTATGGTTCGAATTTTTTTCTAATTCTTGGCAATTTGGGCACCCCCGGCACACATTCTGTCTAACGCATGGGAAAATGGGCCCGACATGGTGGTGAGATATCGTCGCGCTGTGTCACATGGTCGCGCGTTATGTGAAGTACAACAGTTCTGGGGGCACTTTCTATTTCAATTGTAACGAGTTACAAATTGTACGGTTGATTTTTGAATTGGTCATATCATTCGATATCGTTGTTTCTGTTTTTTCGACCAGCGTGAAAGTTGTTCACAATGCACATGGGAGCAACTTTCACGCTGGTCGAACTAACACAAACAATGAGATCGAAAGATATGATAAAACCAAAAACTTACCAATTGTAAGTTTTTATAATTGTACGAAATAGAAAGTGCCCCCAGGCTGTTTGGAACAGCCTGGGTTTCGGGACATAGAAACATGGACATAGAAAAAATTTGTTTCGGATTTCGGGTTTCGGGTCTATCTGGTGGAGCCCTTACACTGCATTTACCATGTTACAATGTCGGCCACTATTTTCAGGAGTCTGCGATGGAAGAGAAGGAACTGGTGAAAGTAAAGGTGTTATCACGCGGTACATGCCGTTCGATCAGCGTCAGTTAAATTGTTTCTCGTCATGTGGTGTTGAGAAACTTGTGGCCAGGGTTGAAAAAAAAATTTTTTTTATTAACGAGCTTTTTTTTAAAAAAAAAATTTTTTTTTTGATTTTTTTTTGACGAAAATTTTTTTTATTAGAAAAAGTGTTGCAAACGACGTTTCAGGATAAATGAAATGGATGCAACATATTTTTCAAACTTGTCATGTGGTGTTGAGAAACTTGTGGCACAACAAGTTTTGTGCTCGTTTCAGGAAATCATGCATCAACGGCACCCGATCACAAAAACATTTTACGTCGATGTGACCAAAAAATAGGCGAACAGGCAAAATACAATCCAGACATGAAAGATATGAATTATGAAAGATTATGAAACATCACGGAACCGGACAATTGACCCTTTGTCAAAATGAAAAAATATATCCACGCCAGATAAAGTAAAGTTCTAAAAGTTTTATCACAAATACCACTGATTTGAGTTTTAAACTGATTTAGAGTATCTTCTCAAAGTGACTAATGCGATACCTTTACTGCTACATACTGTATGACGTTGAACGTTTACTGCAGTAAAATACATATACCGCATGCGTGAGAAATGTATTCGATGTCGAAACGCGAGTTCCTCTAGACAACCAAACAAAAGCGTTGGGAGCGACGTGAAAGTATGTATGTACAACGTATGTATGTATGTATGAAAGTATGTACAACGATTGTTTAGCTTTTCATTTAATTGCCAATTCCTAACAAAACTTTCAACCAACCGCCTATCAGCATGCCTCCCGACCTTCGTCCAAAATTGATTCTTGCCGCAGCTCTTCTTGGTGCTGGTTGGTTTCCAGCAATACAGTTTGCTTGAAATGATCGAGCTCTGTTGATGCTTATCTTTTTTCTGAAGAGAATCTGAGGAAAAGTGCTGGTCAAGAACGACGTAATATACAAAATGCATACATATACTGTAAGAATGTTTCATAATATGACACAACTGTTGCAGGCGTATACGGGCCGATGTTGCCGATGACACTGGCGCAAACATTATAATAACAACGGCATCCGGGAACAGATACGAATTTGAAAAAAGCCCCGCACGACGAAATACCATGACTTGCTACACGTGCAAAAGATGCGTCGCACACACAAAGGTGGGTAAGCTGCGAAGCTGATAATGGAAGCTGATGCATGCGCAGATAAGAGAATTATTGGCCGATCTGAACCAATTCATTCAAAATCGTTTTCTCAGAACGAAAGCGATCGCAAGCGCGCGTTGGAAGTGAAAAGACGACTTAACCTGAGCAAAGGGGGAAACAACCGCAAAGATTCCGTAAATGAAACGGCCGGCACGTGCCTGAAGGCAGAATATAACATGGAAACTAATGAAATATCCGTCGTATTCGTGCCATGCGAGGAACATCACATTTGTAACAATCTGAGCGTGTTGCGATATGCAAGTCTTACGATGTTGCAGCGAACGTCATCCATCACTCTTCAAATGGATTTTTCAAACGATCCTAAATGTCAGTTTCTTTTCTGTTACGCTGCTGTTTCTCGAAATTTACCATTGCTGCATATTACTCGGTAACTTACTGAATCAGTTACTGAAGCATGCGCTTGTTTATATGGGAGGGGAGAAATGTGTAGATATACATGTGCTGTACACAGATTAGCCGAGACCCAGCGCGATACAGTTCAAAACCTGAACCAAAACACGGACGGGCCTCGACGGCTGGTCAATCAGCATCTTCAAAATCTTTGTTTTCCAAAACAAAGCCATCCGCACATTATGCAGCACCCACGGAGCAACAAAAGCGCAACATCCGTCGCAGAATCTTACAACTGTACCAGGAAAGAATCCCAAAAATCAGTGGAAAGGTTGGTAGTCTCATTTCTTTTAATTACAATTTTATGGCCATAATCAACTTTGCTTGCAAATCGAACTAAACCACATAATCATCATGTCGCTCCGCATTCAATCCCAGAAATTTAACTGTGGCGTCGAATTCTATGATGAGGTCACCGGAGAGCCTATATATCGCACAGCCGAAGCGTTTCCACTCGGTGCAACAACATTCGGCGATGACCTCAGGAGAGCCTATTATGTCAGGTACCCGGACGCACCACCATATCTGGAGTTCAAGCTACGGCACGGTCAGCATCAACGTTTGCAACTTGCAGAATTTGATATACATTTCTACTGATGACATTTTCCGCCGATCAGACGTTGGAGTCAATAGTTACCGATCAGAGTATGTTGAATACATTCTGTAAGAAAATCGGTGTGGAGAAGACCACCAAACTATTTTGTAATTTCAAAATACAACATTTGTGATTGATACCCGAAATGCACGAATTGACACAAAATTTTTTCGAGAACACAACTTTCGCACTGGACGACATTGTCAAGTATGTACATTATACGCAGCCAACAAGCTGGACATCTCATAATAATCTGGTATTGCATGACTTGCGTGTGTGTCGCAGCTGAGATTAAGGGGGATGACACTCATTTCGTTTTTATATAAGTGTTGCATTTATGTACACTTTAGTCGTTATTTATTATTTATTTATTGCGTTTTCATTTTCAATCACCCATCCCGCCGGCGAAGCGTCTTGAAAAACTCTCTTGACTTCTGGGGTTAGTCAGTCGGAAATATTTTCAAGCGCACATCCCATAAGCATGGGCGGATATTGTTCAGGCAAGAATATGTGAGCAGATTATGGATAATAAAAGGCGAAACGTTACACGGCCCCTTTTACACTGGACATTGTGGCTGATCGCACAGCGGATACGCACACCTCCCTTCAAGAAAATGTGCTGGATGACAATCAGCTAGTTCGACGGGTACAGTATACACAACACTGCATACACGTCCACCACGAGCTCATGAGACACTTTTTTAAAGCTTGCTTGGCCAGATTCAATAATGCTCCGATCACATATGCAAAAGAAAGAGAATGTAGCGAGAAAGATGATGACAAATCAGCTCAGCTCCTCAATCCAATCTCTGTTGCGTGCTAAAGCGAACAGCAACGTTGTTCAACGCACAAATGTTTCGGGTGCCAAAAGGAAATTTAGTTACCGAGGTGGAGAGAGTGTTTTACGTGCGTTTCTCTTTCTTTTCCTTTCGGAATACGTGGAACCGGAACATTGTTGGATCTGGCCAAGTCAGCTTCAGAAAAAGTGTCTAATAAACCTTTAATTGGACTATACGTCTAGATTATGTACTTTTATAGACACGCTGTCAGCGGGCAAAGTTTGTTGAACAAACGTTTGCTGTCATGGTGACAGGTTGCTGTCGGCAACCAATTCAAAAACATAAAGCTGTCCGCGATTTCCTAAGGCAGAATTCACAATGCAGCGGATTAGCGGGTCAGCGGACCCGCTTTTCACGCATAATTTTGCTTTCAAAACGGAAATTTTAAAAAGCTAAGCGGATCTGGTTATCAGTGCTAGCTAATCCGCTGACTCGCTAATAAGCTTGTAAGCACCAAACTGCAACACAAACATTTCCAATGAACCCAGCATGTCTAATTGCATACTTATGTATGTGTGGACTGGAAGTCTGCTAGCCAGCGCAACGTGTAGCGCTGTGGCGTGCAAAGCAGTGTGTGTCTGCACGGTTGCATAAGTATAAGTGGAACTTTGAGCCGCAGCCAGACCGCGTTCCCGTAGCTCAGTTGGTAGAGCAACTGGCTGTCCAGGCCTGGTGGCTGGGAGGTCGGAGGTTCGAGTCCTTCCGGGAGCATACGTCTGGTGTGGCGGTTCAGAGTTCACATATGCATTGCATTTTTTCCTGCTTTGATGATGTTTTGCCAGCTAATTATAACCTTTGCTAACCCGCAAAAAAATAGAACCAGTCCTAATTATTAAAAGTGGATTAGCTGGGTAATCCACTTTGCATTGTGAATGCGCACAGCAGATTGGCGGGTTAGCGCGGGAAAAGCTGCGCGCCCGCTAATCCGCTAAACGGCGTTGCATTGTGAATTCGGCTTAACGATGTGCGCACATGCGCATGTTGTTCTGGCTGTTCTGTCTGATTGAGCGAAGAACAGTGTCGCTATTTTACCTGCTGTAAGTTAAATCGACGCGTGTGTGTATAAAAATAGGATGGAACGGAAACGGTGAAAATTAGCATGAAAATGTTCGACGAAGACGACCCTCGATGGCGCTTTGGACCGTGCCGAATGCACGTCAGAGACGGCACCAAATTCGTCGGATGGTATTTGGTTAGTAATTAATTGATAACATTAATTTCATTAGCCTGCCCTATTTACAGGCGAACCAGCCATAGCTTCCAATCATAGACCATACCGTATCACCCTGAATTCTTACACACCTAAAATGTTTCGGGTTGCTGTAGCCACGTCTCGCGTGGTTTGCGCGTGAAACCGATAAACAACACACACACAAACGCGCGCTAAGTGTTTCATGATCTTGGCGCTTTCACACGCAAACCACGGTATAATTGGTCGCACAATAATCGTGGAAGAATTCATAAAACCTATCCTGATTTCACGTTCTTAACCGCTGTGCTATTTGTCATCCTCACAAAACATTTTCATCATTCTGAAAATATGGTAATCTAGCAGAGCATCCACGTTGCTGCGGGTCTAAAACATTCTTTGTGTGTGATCGCGCAACGCAACGTCATTGCCCCGTCACTTTCCTGCTTTACGATTCAGGAAAAAATTTGACCAATTCTTATGAAGTCGTTGTGCGACCAACACCTATAGTAACACTACGCCAACACGAGCCCGATTTCGGACGTGATACATTCATACGTGGCTCCTGATGTGGGAAATGTTACACGTTGTGGAATACAACGTGGTGCATGAGGATTTCTCTTTCTTTTGGTTTTGCTAGTGCACCAACTCCGAAATCGGGCTCGTGTTGTCGTAGTTTGCCTTTACGTGACTGCTGATTTGGAAAACGTTACACGTTGTAAACGTAATGCACGAAGATTTTCTTTTTCTATTCGATTTGTGTAAGCACACCACCTCCGAAATCGGGCTCGTGTTATCGTAGATTTGCTTTACTTGCTGACGCACAAGCGCGCATGCAAATTAAATATGAAGCCCGCTTTATAGCATATTCTATATATTTATACATTTATATGTTTTATATAAAATATATTATGCCCTGAATCACATGCAACATTACAGGTAGTTTTTTTAGGTTTTCCTCAACGTTATGCTGCTGGGATTCGCAGTTGTAGTGTTGGTTTTCATGCGATCCATGGTTGAGTTCGTGTTCGATAAGGCTCAAGCAGCAACCACCGAAGACGATATGGAAAATTACTGCAACGTCGTCATTGGTACTTATGAACTTCGCGAACACTGCATGCAAAATTTTCGGCAAAAAATGTTCAAACCCTTCATATTTCAGGAGCCTGGGCTGTATGTTTGGCTTTGTGCTTCGCGTTCGCAATGCGGGCTAACTATCTGCTCCTCGCCAGTGCATACAAAGACAACAAGAAAATGATGGATCGGTTTTTGAAGGTGTCCGCGTCACCATAATGCTTTTCGGACTTCGCGGCGGAGTACGCAATTCTCAAAATCTCTCTTTCGCCTTCAGTTGGCCATAGCTGGCCGTCCGCCCGTTCTGTACCGCTACTACGTCTATCTGGAAGAGCGAGAGGAACATCAAAGCGGCAATAGTGGGAACGAATTTAGCGGGCATGACCCACGTTGGCGATGCTGCTGGAACCGACTGCATGTCAGAGATGGCAGCAAGTATGCGGGATGGGTTATGGTGAGTGGAAATGCACAATGCCTAGTATATGAACCCGCCTGCCAAAAAAATATTGCGCGCAATTCGAGGGTTGTCGCGATAGAAGGTCATTTTGAACAGTGTTATCGTACTCAGCGACGCCTAAGATTCAATGACCACGCTTCAGATCGGCTGTTGCATCGCTCTCGTTGGCATTGCTGTTGTCTTCATGGGGGACAAAGATGCATGGGTGATATATGGCCCGCCCAACAGTCTCATCAGATACTACATGACGCGTGCGTAAAAAATGCAGAAGTCCACCTTACACGGCACTGGAAACTTTTGACTTTTAATTTCAGTGGTTATGATTGTCTGCTCGTTTATGACTCTAACAACTGCGTGTTTGATTTTGGTCGCTGTCTACAAAGAGAAGAAGGAACTGCTGATAGCAGCCATGGGGGTAAGCTGACATGGGCGTACAAATGTATAGTCCAACCACCAGCTCATGAGACGACTTTTTCAAAGCTTGCTTGGCCAGATTTAAAAATGCCCCGGTTACACGTGTTTTTAGAAACAAAAGAAAGAGATTGGGCCGAGAGGCATAATCAGGGTTGGAAAAAAAATTTTTTGAACATTTTTTTAAAAAAGTCAGAGATTCGGGGAATTTTTTTTAACCAAATTTGCCTAAAAACGCGCAAAAACGCACACAACAGTTTGTGGTTGAATAATTCGCAAGATTCACTCATAAACCACACAGAATTGAGACTATAAGCTGCAGAGATACTTGTTGTGTAGCTGAATCAGTCGTATATGACCGACCTGATGGGGTATGACATCGAAGTACCATGTAGGTAGGTACATGCATACTGTGTCCCACGTATCTCGGGAAGGTATAATAACATCAAATGGGGCATCTTAGGTATCAAATACATGCCCCAAAGGTGACTTTGTGAAGAAAATTTTTCGACCCTTGAGAAAAAATGACAAAAAATAACCCCCAAAAAGGCTATTTCGGACGTTTCAGAACGTTTTGTTCCCCCGAAAAAATTTAAAAAAAAATTTAAAAAAACAATTTAAAAAAAAATTTTTTTTTGCCCAACCCTGGACATGATGACAACTTGCAGCTGGCTGTCCTCACTTTGTTGCGAGTTCACGCGAACAGCAACGTTGTTCAACACACAATAATGTTTTGGGAGTCAATAGGGAATTTACGCACCGAGGTGGAGAGCGCGTTTTAAAAAATATACGTGCGTTTTTCTTTCTTTCATTTCCGAAATACGTGGAACCTGAACATCATTGGATCCGCACAAGCCAATTAAAAAAAAGTCGTCTCATGAGTTCATGTCTGGACTGTACGATTCTGAACAACTGTGTGTAACGCTGGTCAGACTATTCGAAATATACGCACCAAACTATTTTGTAATTTCAAAATACAACATTTGTGATTGATACCCGAAATGCACGAATTGACACAAGATTTCTTTCGAGAACACAACTTTCGCACTGGACGACAAATGCCACAATTGAAATAGTTCGAACCCGTATCATTTCTAGGTTAGTTCGTTCGTGATATGGCGCTTCTACGCATACTTGGAGGAGCGCGACAACGCTATGCGTCAACAGGCATACGCATTGAACGACGAGAAAACAAGCTGTGCGACTATTGATAAATTGATTGTGTAATCATGAAGCGCTGAAAAAAATTCGCACGACTACCAGACAATATTTTAAATTCAGCACCTACTTTTGCATGCTAGTCATGTACATACGTATTACATTTTGTGTTTCTGCTCTTGGATGACTATTCCGGTTCCAGTGCACGATATGTACATAGGTTCCTTGTTATGGTTCGAATTTTTTTCTAATTCTTGGCAATTTGGGCACCCCCGGCACACATTCTGTCTAACGCATGGGAAAATGGGCCCGACATGGTGGTGAGATATCGTCGCGCTGTGTCACATGGTCGCGCGTTATGTGAAGTACAACAGTTCTGGGGGCACTTTCTATTTCAATTGTAACGAGTTACAAATTGTACGGTTGATTTTTGAATTGGTCATATCATTCGATATCGTTGTTTCTGTTTTTTCGACCAGCGTGAAAGTTGTTCACAATGCACATGGGAGCAACTTTCACGCTGGTCGAACTAACACAAACAATGAGATCGAAAGATATGATAAAACCAAAAACTTACCAATTGTAAGTTTTTATAATTGTACGAAATAGAAAGTGCCCCCAGGCTGTTTGGAACAGCTGGCAGCCAAAGTCTAAGTCTAAGCGCACGTGTAAGCCTAAGTCGACGCCTAAGCACGGTCAAACGCCTGAGCCTAAGCCTAAGCCTATAAACCCGAGCTAGTCTAAAATACGCGCGACCAAGTCAAAATTCGCGGACGTCCCCGGACCCCAAAATCTCACCAATGTAATGAAGACTGTAATCACGAACTATGATTCCAGAAATCCACTTGCTGCTGTATCGTAGGTAGCACCAAATCATTTTTATCCAATTCATTATTTTGGAAATGCTCGGCGTCGGTTGCATTAATCGCGATAAAATGCGAATGTGGTCATAAAGTGTACAGGATGCTATGCGGGAGATCTAAATTGACGGTGTCAAAAACAATCATGCACAAAAAGTCAACGAGAACAACTTAAAATAGGCACACGGCCTCATAATATTAGTGCCGTGCGTCTTAGAACATCCTTTCGTTTTCAGGCACTGAGGTACGCATGTAGCCCACAGTTCATACCATAACGAGACGAAAAACTACTGCGTAACTGCACAAAATTTTTTGAAACAAATCAAGCGCCGGGCATTCAAATTTTCACAAACGCTACATTTGTTAAACGCTTGGCACTAATATGCTGAATCCATAGTGAAGAAGAGAAAATTGTTCTGTTGATGGTTGTTTAGGATTCTTACAGTCGTCTCGTTGTAGGTTTTGTAAGTTTATTGTCATGGTTAGTGGTAAAGCAAAGTCACAAACGGTACAACTAAAGAATGAAAGAAACGACAAAGCTTATATAGGTGCTGTTCAGGATGTTTACAAAAGCCCCAATCGAGGGGAAGGAAATGTCAAGCAATTAGACAATAGCCCCAATCGGGGGAAAGAAAACTCCAAAACAATTAGATAAGGCGCGATACAAAGTGGCGCGCCGCACACAAAGTCACCCCCAAAATATTGGCACATGGGGCAAACAATTCACTAGGAAATTACTAATGGCAGAAATTTCCTACACTCCCTACTTAACAGAAAGTAGCGAGAATACAGTTCAAGCACAATTTCAACACTCCCACCGCGACTCAAAGATACTCATTTGAGGTTTTGTAAGCTCAATAAAAATGTAATCGCAAAGGCTCAAATACAATTCCCTAGAATTTGCTAGAAAACATATCGGCCACCATATGTAATCATGATTCACAACATTCTAGTTCGCTTTTTCTCGGCCAATTTTGTGGGCTTCGACCCAATTGCGCCTCCACGGCGACTTTTGCCCTCTGCTGGGGACTTGATGCGCCTTGCACGGCGACGTGTTGATTCGGCTGCTTCTTCGGCAGACCCGAATTTGTTCATGTGGCCAACCGAGCGCGATGGATTGGATTGAGCGATTGAATCGATATGAGTGATGAGACGCCTTGAATCGGTGAACGGAGTTGCGAATTGTGATGCCTTGAACGGCAGAGTTTGACTGGGGAAATGTCCGACCCCCAGGAGTTGACCGATGTGAAGATGCGAATGGCGAGACGACGTGACGCACATCGACCGACTTGTCCGTTGCCGCGGTGGGGACCTGTCCCCGGCCAATTGCCCCTATCCTGGTGTACGGGATCACGTTTGCCGCGACTATCGACCGTGGTTGCCTGCCTGTGAGGACTTACTGCACCGGGCGCCCTCTTGTGGGGCCTTTTGGCAGCAACAGCCTTTGGTTGCGGGCGGACGATTGGAGATGAGAGTCAGCGATGAATCCAAGGCCTGATGACGAGAACGGCTCTCGCGCAGGATAGATGCCAGATGACTGAGCACGTTCGAATCTCGCTGTTCGTTTTCAAATGCTCTTTCTAGTACAGTTTTGGTGGCCATAAACTGTGTGCCATTGTCACTGTAGATTATCGATGGCATGCCGCGACGAGAGACGAAACGCTGAAACGCTTCTTTGAATGATTTCGCTGAAAGGTCCCTGACCAGCTCCAAATGAACGGCACGAACTGTCAAACATGTGAACAGTGAAATCCAGACTTTCATTCGATTGACAGCTGGATCTTCACTTTTGATCCACAGTGGTCCGAAATAATCGACAGCTGACCGCTGGAAGGGTGGAGCTTTCGTGACTCGTTCAGCAGGATAGTCTGGCATTTTCGGCAAAGCGTAGCAGCCTCCTTTCAGTCGACGGCATAGCAGGCAACGTTTGACACATTTCTTGACCTGTGACTGGCCAGATGTGATCCAGAATCGTTGATGTAGTGCTGCAAGTGTGTGATCCACCCCGGCGTGGGCCAACTTCTTGTGAGTGGCTTCGATAACCAGTCGGGTGTATGGCTGGTCCTTGGGCAACAGAATTGGTGTTCTGGCTTCATTGTTCAGTTGTGCCTTGCCGAGTCTGCCTTGGCATCTCAGCAGGTCTTCATCATCAATCACCAATCGCAGATTATGATTCAGTTGTGTAACTTTGCCCGACCGCAACGCTTTGAACTCGTCATTGTACGCGTGCTTTTGCGTATTATGTACATGATACCATTGTGCGCGTTGCAGTTCATTGGCGGCCAAATCACCTTGTTCAACTGCGCCCGTTGCCAAATGTTTGCCAATCAACGATTGCGGGGATCCATGCTTTTTCTTGAGGCATTTGCTCAGAAAACGGAACACCCACGCAGTCACACGATGCAGCTTGTTGAGTGACGAATAACGCTCTGGGTTTACAACGTGAGACACCGGGCTGTCATCCGTCTGTACATTGGCCATCACCACCTGAATGTCATCGTCCTTTTCCTCCCGATTGATTTCAGCGATGATTTCAGGAGTCACTGGTGGCATTTTATCTGATGGCCATTTGTTTTCATCTTCGGAGAGGAACTTTGGGCCAGACCACCAAATATACTCTGGATTGGCCAGTTCCTTGGTCTTGATTGATCTGGTCGCGCAGTCAACCGGATTGTGTTTGGTGTCGATGTATCGAAACGTAACATCGTCCCTTCGGCTCTTGTTCACATGGTTCTTGACGAACACCGATTGATGCCTTGCTGACTTGATCCAGTGCAATGCCACTTGCGAATCAGACCAGAGACTGACCTTGGTCATTGCACCAGGCAGCTTTAAGTGCTGTTTGACATAATCGAGCAGTCGCACACCAATGTTGATCGCCTGCAGTTCGAGTCTCGGAATTGTGAGTTTTCGCTTTGTTGGAGCGAGCTGACTCTTGGCCATTAGCAGGTGCACTTTGTGATCACCATTCGGATGTGTAACTCGCAGATACACTGCAGCAGCCTTTGCCCTCCCACTGGCATCCACGAATGCATGAAGCTGAAATGTGGCGTTGGTTGGGCAGTGCTGATGTCGTGGCATTGGTACGCTCGATAGAGCTTTGGCGTCTTCCTGGATCGAAAGCCATTCTTTCTCCAGGTCATCTGTGAGCCGTTGATCCCAGTCATAGTTCAACACCCAAAGATTTTGCCAGAACAGTTTGCCCTTGAGCGTGACTGGAATAGCGTGACCCAACGGATCATACATCGATGCTTGAGCACGAGCAATCGTTCGTTTCGTGATGGCATCTCCGTCTGGAATTGGTTTGATTCGCGGCAACCAGAAGTAGTCACCGTCCACGTCCCATTTGATGCCGAGCAGTTTCAGTTTGTCTGTGTCGGCCTGATCCTTTGGCGGTATGGCGGCGCGAAATTTCTTCGAGTTCGAAGTGTACTCTCGCACATTGACACCATATTTCGCCAATAGATCTTTCGAGTAGTGATAGAACTCGATCAGAGCCTGTTCATCATCGGCACCAAACAAAATGTTGTCGGCATAGAGACCATCAATGATCTGCTGAGCCATTGGATGAGTCTCTTTGCTCAACAGGAAACGTGTGACCGCCTGAAGAATTGCTGGAGATGCCTTGACACCGAACGGAATTCGCTTTGATCTTAGTACTTCGATGTTTTCATCAAAATGTAGTAGACTTCTTTGGTGTTCGTGTGTTGGTCGGTATTGTCGCAAAGGTTGTCGTTGCGGTTGTGTGATGTCTTGCGTTGCTCTCTTGTTGGTGTATGACTTGTCTTGTAAAGAAAGCAGAGCCACGGAGCCAAAGTGGTTGGTGTAGCAAGTTTACGTCAACGTCGTAGGTAAGGACACGCCAAGAAAATACACGAGAGTTCAGTAGAGTCGAAATCTTGACAACCCAGCTCAGAAGTCATGGGCGTGGGTGTTCTTTGATCTTGGCTCAACCAAGTCGTTCATTACGTCCGAGCTGCGCGACCGACTAAAGCTTCAGGACCGCGGTTCTGAAACGGTCAATGCCTACACGTTCTCAAACGATGAGCCAACGTCAATTGAAATGAACAAGGCCAGAGTCAAATTGAAGCTTCGCAATGGCGAGCTGTTTCAAATGAACGTCGGTGCGGTGCCACATATCACAAAGGGTCAACAGCGTGCTGCAATACCTGATCAAGACCTCAGGGTCATGAATAACATGCCTCAGAAGCTATTGGCAAATGGCACGAGTGATCCAAATGCACCGTTCGCACCCGACATTCTGATTGGCAGTGATTACTTCTGGGATCTCATTCGTCCTACCAGAAGAACTCACCGACTGCCATCGGGTCTATATCTGGTCTGTTCACGATTCGGAAAAGTGCTGTCTGGGGCGTATACTGTTGCAAAAGACATCAGCAACAACGTCAATACACAGTGCTGCATCTTCAATATCATGCTGCAAGGAAAGTCAGCACAAGCAGCAGTTGAGGAGGCTATTCAAATCACTGGTGCGCAACCAAACATGCAGAAGGAACTGCCTTCCATTCCGGGTGCTGAGGACTTCCAGAAGTACTGGGACTCCGAAAGTCCTGACTTCCTTGACATGAAGCAGTCCGATCTCGACAGACCGGCCTGGAAACGTGTCGAGGACACAATGACAATCAACAGTGACGGTCGACCAGAAGTTGGATGGCCACTCTATCCAAACCATCCGCCATTGGTGTCAAACTATCAAAAGGCGCTAGCACAATTCCGACATCAAGCACGAACGAAGTTCTGCAAAGATCCTGAGTATTTCAAGCACTACAATGATTTGGTGCAAGCTCAGAAACAGTTGGATTACATGGAGCGAGCCCCAGACGTGCCACAAGGGCCGGAATACTACGCTCCACATCACGGAGTGCTGCGTCCAGATAAACCGACAACGCCGCTTCGTCTGGTGAACAATGCTTCCAGTCGTGCTGCTGGATTGTCACTCAATGACATCATGACCACAGGGCCGAATTGGCTACCAGAAATACCCGCACTGTTGATGAATTTCCGGCTTCACAAGTTCGCACTGACGGCAGACGAAGAGAAGGCCTTCATGCAGATCGCTTTGAAAGAAGAAGATCGCGATTTGGTCAGATTCATCTGGTACAAGGACCCATCAGATCCTTCAAACACGAGTGATGAACGAACAAGGCGCCAATGTGAACGCTCCATTCATGAACATGCGTGCTGGGCCAGCCACACATTTGAACAATGTTCACGGCCATCCAGGCACCTATTTCAATGTGAACGGTCAATATGTGCCAAAAGCCGAACCAATGAACACCTCTGTGCCAGGATTTGACGAATGGCTACGACAGCGATCCGGTCAGATGGGTACGAGCAACAGTGGAAATTTTCAAGGATTCACGGCCGTACCGAACATGCAGTCGCAACATGGGTCCAACGCAATCGGTGTGCACTCTGTGTTCAACAACATGTCACATCCCAACGTGCGATTAGCCAAACTGCCAGATCTATCGTTCGATGGCACAATCACAAACTGGCTATCATTTTGGCAAAAGTTCATGCTTGGCATTGATTCACAACCAATCCCTGATGCACTCAAGATGGAGTACCTGGTTCTTTATTGCCATGGCGATGCAGCCAGACTGATTCAACACTACCCAGTCACAGACGCCAACTACATGCTAGTGGTGCAAAGACTGTGGAAGGAATATGGCAAGCCAGGACCCATCAAACGATCGTTGTACCGTGAACTGGAAACCATGCCAAACGCATATGACAGCAATGTGACCAAAATGAAGCACATAGCTCAAACATCTGAGCGTGTCATCATGCAACTGCAATTGTTGGGCGTTGACTTGATCAATGACGGGGCTAGAGACATGATTGTCTCAGCAATTGAAAAGAAACTGTCGAAAGAAACGCTCCGTGAGCTGTTTCAATGTCGTCCGAGACAGCCAGATGGACAATCACAGTGGACCACGGCGCTTCAATTGTGCGAAGCACTGCGAGACGTTGCGTCAAGCAAGGAGGAAATCAACGATAGTAGCCGAGGAAATGGACACAAAAACGCCAACACGAGTTCGAATAATGGCAATCAAGGCCAAACAACGGACGTATTCATGTACGACGATGCCCGCAAATTGTCCAACAACCGCGGAAGAACCGCACACAAGGGCTCAAGTTCCCACAAAGACCCGAAAAACAGGGCACCTGGTGATCATAAATCCTCATGGAAAGGCAATCACGGTCGAAAGTCGCGTGAAAGCTCGCGATCCCGTACACCAGGTCAAGGACAACGAGTCAGATCCCGGACGCGCTCGAGGAGCGCGGGCCGAAACACAGGACAGCACAATGGCCAATGCTTTATGTGCAAGGGCAGACATTCGCCGTATAAATGCATGAATTATCCGGACGTTGAGTCGAAGAAACAATGGTTTGTTGCTAATGGACGATGCTTCAGATGTGCTGGCAGGCATATGATGAAAGATTGTGACAGAAATTGGAGATGCAAAATCTGCCATGCTGATCACCATAATCTGCTGTGTCCAAAAGCCAAGCCACGCAGTTCCAAGCAACACAACGTGCACAATGTGCAACTCACGTCACACGATCGTCAAGCATCCGAGCCAAGCGCGACACACGTGATGTACGCCGACCGCGACGAAGACGTGTACGTGATTCAAATGCCGGTCAGGACCGACAACAAGGCCGATGTGCCAATGAGCCCAGAAACCAGAGTTGCAGTGTTGATGATCTGCAAGGTTCAAGTCGAAAATCCTGAAGATGAAGAAGAGAAAATTGTTCTGTTGATGGTTGTTTAGGATTCTTACAGTCGTCTCGTTGTAGGTTTTGTAAGTTTATTGTCATGGTTAGTGGTAAAGCAAAGTCACAAACGGTACAACTAAAGAATGAAAGAAACGACAAAGCTTATATAGGTGCTGTTCAGGATGTTTACAAAAGCCCCAATCGAGGGGAAGGAAATGTCAAGCAATTAGACAATAGCCCCAATCGGGGGAAAGAAAACTCCAAAACAATTAGATAAGGCGCGATACAAAGTGGCGCGCCGCACACAAAGTCACCCCCAAAATATTGGCACATGGGGCAAACAATTCACTAGGAAATTACTAATGGCAGAAATTTCCTACACATAGTATCAGTATTACATCAGGTTGCGACGAAAGCCCACTGGGAGTGAAACTATCGAAAATAGTCACCCGATTGATGTTTCACTCGCTGTCTTGTGGTTCTCTCCATTGTTCCAGGTCAACACCCTCAATCCTGTTGCACGGTTTTGTGTTTTCGGGTCTGGCAATGTCAAACGAATTAGTCGGCGCCTGTTTGTATCCGTCGCCATTGTCGCACAACAGTTTAGAGAATGTCGACTTGCGCAATTCGGATCGCTGCGCCGGCGTGAAAATGTCGGCGTTCTCGTACCAGAACCTGAAGAATGAAGAACAGGGGACAGCTTTTGCTGCAGATATTCGGCAAAACGTAGAAGCAGAAGGTAGGCTTAGAGGGCATTACGTTGTGAGTTCCGCTTAATGCTCTATCTAAGGAGCTTTACGTTAGATGGGTTCGGTCCAAATTTTGCTTGCGTGTTGCTTAGTCCACTACCGGCGCATTCTAAATGTACCATCGTGGATAATTTTGACCAGGGCCCTACCCTGATTCAACAAGGTGAACGTCGTTCTCACCGATCGCCATCCCTGAGTCGAGTGAATTGTCCCGCAACGAGACACGACAGCGTCGGACCAATCAGCGCGTTGGCGATTGGGTCTTCGAGCATGCAACCGACGTAGAGGTCAATGTTTCCTGCAAGACATTTTGCCAGAATGTGTGATGTATAATTGTGGCAAATGTTTCTTAAACACGAGCAGTGCTTCTATTCGACATCATGTGATTCATCCAAGATAACAATTAGACGGGTTCCGTGCCAAAAAGCGCATGAAAAGTGCATAGACGCATTCGATTTGTCAAACCTCATAAAGATACTATATAAAACCGTCCAAACATCGAAACTTCCCCATTCTACCAACTCGGTTCGTCCTCAAACGCATTCTTTAATCGTTCGAGCACAATTTCATCCAAGATATTCGCGCTGAGATCGTTCGTTCGATGTGCATGCGTGAGATTACAGAATTCGCGCCAACGCATATAATTGGGGATGCCGTGGTCGCGACCCCGTTGGATGTTGATTGATGCCAGATCGGTGGTGCCTGAAGGCGGACTTAGGTTAAACACGGAAACCGGAACACGGAAATAATTGCAACACAAAATTACTTCACTTCATTTCCGTGTCACGGAAATATTTCCGTGCACGGAAATATTTCCGGTTTCCGTGTGTTCCAGTATATTCTGGAAAGTATTTCAAGAAATATTCCAGTGGCAACACTTTGGCCGGTAAGCACTTTGCCGGCAATGGGTGGAATTTTCGAAACGGTGTAAAGGTTAGTTGGGCGTAAAGGTCGTCGTAAAGTTCGGTCGAAAGCTCGGTCGGCGTAGCTCGGTGTAAACGTGAAACATTGCCTGTTATGAACGTGGAATGTTTCAAGTTTACACCGAGGTCTATCACATTGAGCTGTCGACCGAGCTTTCCACCGATCTTTACACCCAACTGACCTTTACACAGTTTCGAAAATATCACCCATGGTCGGGCCGGGTGTGGTAGGGTGTGCAAAAAGGGTTGGGCCGTGTTGCGATGTCATTGTTTCTGCGATTTTATCCAGCGTAAGAGTTTCACACAGCTAAACAAGCGAGCTATTTCTACGCTGGATAGAATCACACGAACCACAACATATCGCAAAATAATGGCCAGACCCATTTTGCTCCTCTTTACCGCTAAATATGTGTGCCACTATAGTCCAACCACGTGTTCATGAGACGACTTTTGTTAAGTTGGCTTGGTCAGATCCGATGACGTTCTGGTTCCATGTATTTCGAGAACTAAAGAAAGAGAACTGCACGCGGTAAAAACATGCTCTCCACCTCAGTGAGTATGTAAATTCCCTTTTGACTCTCAAAACATTTGTGCGTTGAACAACGTTTGCTGTTCGAGTAAGCACGCAACAAATTGAGGTCAACCAGCTGGAAGTTGTCACCATCTATCTCAGCCCAATCTCTTTCTTTTGTTTGCGAAATACATGTAGCCGAGGCATTATTGAACCTGGCCATGAAAGCTCTAAAAAGCGTCCCATGAGCTCGTGGCTGGACTATTCATGAAAACTTTCCGTCGGATCATCTCTTGTGTGTAACTAATAGAAAGTTCCTATATATTTGTATACCTGCTCGATAGTGTCTCATGCGCCATCAACTAATAAGCGAGACAACTAAGACAACCATTGGATAACTGAGTAAGTTCAACACGTGAAAGTTATGTAATTGACATTTATTGGTCACAGAATGTGAAAAAATGCAGATACACATGATATTCAAGGCAATAATCCCGCTGGAAAAAAAGTTACTCATTCGGAATTGTGGTACCCGCAGACATTTTTTTTTTTTTTTTTATTTTTTTTTTTTTTTTTTAAATTTATTTCTTTTTGGGGTGTGGGGGGGGGGTGGGTAGATGTGTGGGGGGGGGGTTAATGAAGGGGGGGGGTTATTTTTTTAAAATTTTAGAAAAAAAAAGAAATTTTTATTTTTGAAATAATAAAAAAAAATTTTTTTTTTAACTTTTGGAACGAATTTTTTTTTTTTAAAAAAAATTTTTTTTTAATAAAAAAAAAATTTTTTTTTTAAAAAACCACTGCCCGCAGACACATCGAACTCTGAATATTGGTTTGGGTGTGTCGTTTTTTTTAAAACTATTCGTCCTACACTGCTGTTGCTTTGAATTTCATATTCATTGCAAATCCATGCTGTGGCTGGCTGGCTCATGACAGTCTTTAAGTGACTTTTCTGCACATTTATGACTTTCGACTTTCATTCTCCTCTTTCTGCATAATTGTTTATGCGCTGTTTTGTTAGACAAGTTTTACAAGCGTGCCCCCACACGCACACATAAAGTTTGGGTGTGGTTATCGCTGGCACCACGTGATGTGGATATACTTTGTAAATTTCTGGGCCTAAATTGTCCGCAACACGTTATTTTGACTCGACATTGTTGCAAACTACTACATGTGTAACCCAAGCGGCACGCGCAATTGGTTTTTTGTCAAGTATGTGCATTATACGCAGCCAACAAGTTGGACATCTCATAATAATCTGGTATTGCATGGCTTGCGAGTCTATCGCAGCTGAGATTAAGGGGGATGACACCCATTTCGTTTTTATATAAGTGTTGCATTTATGTACACTTTAGTCGTTATTTATTATTTATTTATTGCGTTTTCGTTTTCAATCACCCATCCCGCCGGCGAAGCGTCTTGAAAAACTCTCTTGACTTCTGGGGTTAGTCAGTCGGAAATATTTTCAAGCGCACATCCCATAAGCATGGGCGGATATTGTTCAGGCAAGAATATGTGAGCAGATTATGGATAATAAAAGGCGAGACGTTACACGGCCCCTTTTACACTGGACATTTGTGGCTGATCGGACAGGGGGTACGCACACCTGCCTACAAGAAAGTGTGCTCGTTAGATGACAATCAGCTACGGTTCGACGGGTACAGTATACACAACACTGCGTACACGTCCAACCACGAGCTCATTAGACACTTTTTTCAGAAGAAGTGTCTCGCTAACCGGCATTGCATTGTGAATTCGGCTTAACGATGTGCGCACATGCGCATGTTGTTCTGGCTGTCCTGCCTGATTGAACGAACAACAACAGTGTCGGTATTTTACCTGCTGTCAGTTACAGTATGAATCAACTACGCCTGTGGGTTTAAAAATAGGATGGAGTAGAAACGGGGAAAATAAGCATGAAAGCGTTCGATGAAGACGACCCTCGATGGCGCTTTGGACCGTGCCGAATGCACGTCAGGGACTGCACCAAGATCATCGGATGGTATTTGGTTAGTAAATTGATAACATTAATTTCATTAGCCTGCCCTTTACAGGCAAACCAGCCATACTTTGCAGTCATAGACCATACCGCATTACCCTGAATTCTTACAGACCTAAAATGTTTACTGTATTGTGTTACTGTAGCCACGTCTCGCGTGGTTTGCGCTTGAAGCCGATAAACAACACACACACACAAACGCGCGCTAAGTGTTTCATGATCATGACGCTTTCACACGCAGACCGCGGTATATAATTGGTCGCACAATGATCATATAAGAATCCATCAAATTAATCCTGATTATCACGCTCAGTCACTCTTAACCACTGCGCCATTTGTGATTCTCAGAAAACATTTTCATCTGAAAGTATGGTAATCTAGCGGAGCATCCACGTTGCTGCGGGAGTGAAACATTTCACTGACTGCATTCTTTCTGTGTGAGCGCGCAAGGCATCGCCATTGCCCCGTGTCACTTTCCTGCTTTACGATTCAGGAAAAAATTTGACCAATTGTTGTGAAGTCATTGTGCGACCAAACACTTATGTATAGTAACACTACGCCCACACGAGTCCGACTTCGGACGTGGCAGATCAGTGAAAAATTCATACGTGGCTACTGATTTGAAAAACGTTACACGTTGTAAACGTAGGGCATGAAGATTTTCTCTTTTTTTCGATTTGTCTAAGCACCCCACCTCCGAAATCGGGCTCGTGTTGGCGTAGATTGCCTGTACAGTTCCGGGTGCAATTCTAGGCTGAAAGTTGAAGTCGCGTGCACGCGCGTGCGAAACAGTGCAAAGTATAGGCAAAAGTCGAAGTAACTTCGCGTGCACGCGCGTGCACACGAAGTTTTGCGCGTGCGCTGGCGTGTGCTGCCTATCTTTTAGCACTAGGAAGTCGACTTCAACTTTCCGCCTAGAATTACACCCGGTACTGTACGTGCTGACGCGCAAGCGCGCATGCAAAATTAAATATGAAGCCCGCTTTACAGCATATTTTATATATTTATGCTGTACCTTTATAGACAAAAAAGCCTTATACTTTGCATGTTAGACCATACCGTATCACCTTGAATTCTTACACACCTAAAATGTTTCGGGTTACTGTAGCCACGTCGCGTGTGGCTTGCGTGTGAAAGGGCCAAGATCATGAAACATTTAGCGCGCGTTTGTGTGTGTTCTTTATCGTGGCTGCAGTAACGCGAAACATTTCAAGTGTGTAAGAATTCAGGGTTATACGGTATGGTCTAGGTCCGCAAAGCACGGCTGGTTTGCCTTTACATGTTTTATATAAAACATATTATGCCCAGACTCACACCACACGCAACATTACAGGTTGTTTTTAAGGTTTTCCTCACCGTTTTGCTATTCGCAGCTCTCTGGGAGTTGATTTTCATGCGATTCATAGTGGAGTTCGTGTTCGATAAGGTTCAATCAGCAACCACCGAAGACTATAAGAAAGATTACTACAACATCTTCATTGGTAATGTACTTTGCGAACCATGCATGCAAAATTTTCGGCAGTGTTCAGCCCCTTCATATGTATTTCAGGAGCCTGGGCTGTGTGTTTGGCTTTGTGCTTCGCGTTCGTAATGCGGACTAACTATCTGCTCCTCGCCAGTGCATACAAAGACAACAAGAAAATGATGGATCGGTTTTTGAAGGTGTCCGCGTCGCCATAATGCTTTTCGGACTTCGCGGCGGAGTACGCAATTCTCAAAATCTCTCTTTCGCCTTCAGTTGGGCATAGCTGGCCGTCCGCCCGTTCTGTACCGCTACTACGTCTATCTGGAAGAGCGGGAACAACATCAAAGCGGCAATAGTGGGAACGAATTTAGCGAGCATGACCCACGTTGGCGATGCTGCTGGAACCGACTGCATGTCAAAGATGGCAGCAAGTATCGGGCATGGGTTATGGTGAGTGGAAATGTACACAATGCCAAATGAACCCGCCTGCCAAATAATATTGCGCGCAATTCAAGGGTGTCGCGATAGAAGGTCATTTTGAACAGTGTTATCGTACTAAGCGACGCCTACGATTCAATGACAATGCTTCAGATCGGCTGTTGCATCGCTGTCGTTGGCATTGCTGTTGTCTTCATGGTGGACAAAGATGCATGGGTGATATATGGCCCGCCCAACAGTCTCATCAGATACGGCCTGACGCGTGCGTAAAAAATGCAGAAGTCCACCTTATACGACACTGGAAACTTTTGACTTTTAATTTCAGTGCTTATGATTGTCTGCTCGTTTATGAATCTAACAACTGCGTGTTTGGTTTTGGTCGCTGTCTACAAAAAAAAGAAGGAACTGCTGATACCAGCCATGGATGTAAGCTGACATGGGCGGGCAAATGTACGACTCTGAACAACTGTGTGTAGCACTCGCCTGACAATTCGAAATATACGTATTTTATACCAAACTATTTTGCCATTTCAAAATACAACATTTGAGATTGATTCCCGAAATGGACTGAGACAAGATTTCTTTCGAGAACACAACTTTCGCACTGGACTACAAACGCCACAATTGAAACAGTTACAGACAATTGAAACCCGTATCATTTCTAGGTTTGTTTGTTCGTGATATTGCGCTTCTGCACATACTTGGACGAGCGTGACAACGCCATGGGTCAACAGGTATACGCATTGAACGACCAGAAAACAAGCTGTGCGACTATTGATAAATTGATTGTGTAATCATGAAGCGCTGAAAAAAATTCGCACGACTACTAGACAATATTTTAAATTCAGCACCGACTTTTGCATGCTAGTCATGTACATACGTATTACATTTTGTGTTTCTGCTCTTGGATGACTATTCCGGTTCCAGCGCACTATACGTAGATTCCTTGTTATGTTTCGATTTTTTTAAATTCGTGGCAATTTGGGCACCCCCAGCACATATTCTGTCGCACGCATCAGTAAATGGGCACGACACGGTTGTGAGATATTGGTCACACAATGACTAAATCAGAATTCATCTACCCTGATCTTCAGGTTTAACCTTAATCACTATGCTACTTGTATTTTTGTCAAAACATTTTCAGCTAAAAATAATCTAGCAGATCAACCACGTTGCCGCAGGTGTGAAACATTCTCTTTACTACATATGTACTTTGTGTGCGATCACGCAACGCAACGTCATTGCCCCGTCACTTTCCCTCTTCACCATTCAGGAAAAAAATTTGACCAATTCTTATATAGTCATTGTGCGACCAATATCGTCGCGCAGTGTCACATGGTCGCGCGTTATGTGAATTACAAGGGTTCTGGCTGTTAGGACTAGCTAACAACCAAAGCCTAAGTCTAAGCGCATGTGTAGGCCTAAGCCTACGCCTAAGCACGGTCATAAGCCTGAGCCTAAGCCTAAGCCTAAACCCAAGCCAGTTGAAAATACGCGCGACCAAGTCAAAATGCGCTGACGGCCCCGGACCCCAAAATCTCACCAATGTAATAAAGACTGTATCCACGAACTATGATTCCAGAAATCCACTTGCTACTGTATTGTAGGTATGTAGCACCAAATCATTTTATCCAATTCATTATTTTGGAAATGCTTGGCGTCGGTTGCATTAATCGCGATAAAATGCGAATGTGGTCATACAGTGTACAGGATGCTATGCGGGAGATCTAAACTGACGGTGTCAAAAACAATCATGCACAAAAAGTCAACGAGAACAACTTAAAATAGGCACACGGCCTCATAATATTAGTGCCGTGCGTCTTAGAACATCCTTTCGTTTTCAGGCACTGAGGTACGTATGTAGCCCACAGTTCATACCATAACGAGACGAAAAACTACTGGGTAACTGCACAAAATATTTTGAAACAAATCAAGCGCCGGGCATTCAAATTTTGATAAACGCCACATTTCTTAAACGCTTGGCACTAATATGCTGAATCCATAGTATCAGTATTACATCAGGTTGCGGCGAAAGCCCACTGGGAGTGAAACTATCGAAAATAGTCACCCGATTGATGTTTCACTCGCTGTCTTGTGGTTCTCTCCATTGTTCAAGGTCAACACCCTCAATCCTGTTGCACGGTTTTGTGTTTTCGGGTCTGGCAATGTCAAACGAATTGGTCGGCGCCTGTTTGTATCCGTCTCCATTGTCGCACAACAGTTTAGAGAATGTCGACTTGCGCAATTCGGATCGCTGCGCCGGCGTGAAAATGTCGGCGTTCTCGTACCAGAACCTGAAGAATGAAGAACAGGGGACAGCTTTTGCTGCAGATATTCGGCAAAACGTAGAAGCAGAAGGTAGGCTTAGAGTTCATTACGTTGTGAGTTCCGCTTAATGCTCTATCTAAGGAGCTTTACGTTAGATGGGTTCGGTCCAAATTTTGCTTGCGTGTTGCTTAGTCCACTACCGGCGCATTCTAAATGTACCATCGTGGATAATTTTGACCAGGTCCCTACCCTGATTCAACAAGGTAAACGCCGTTCTTACCGATCGCCATCCCTGAGTCGAGTGAATTGTTCCGCAACGAGACACGACAGCGTCGGACCAATCAGCGCGTTGGCGATTGGATCTTCGAGCATGCAACCGACGTAGAGGTCAATGTTTCCTGCAAGACATTTTGCCAGAATGTGTGATGTATAATTGTGGCGAATGTTTCTTAAACACGTGGAGTGCTCCTATTCGACATCATGTGATTCATCCAAGATAACAATTAGACGGGCTCCGTGCCAAAAAGCGCATGAAAGGTGCATAGACGCATTCGATTTGTCAAACCTCATAAAGATACTATATAAAACCGTCCAAACATCGAAACTTCCCCATTCTACCAACTCGGTTCGTCCTCAAACGCATTCTTTAATCGTTCGAGCACAATTTCATCCAAGATATTCGCGTTGAGATCGTTCGTTCGATGTGCATGCGTGAGATTACAGAATTCGCGCCAACGCATATAATTGGGGATGCCGTGGTCGCGACCCCGTTGGATGTTGATTGATGCCAGATCGGTGGTGCCTGAAGGCGGACTTAGGTTAAACACGGAAACCGGAACACGGAAATAATTGCAACACAAAATTACTTCACTTCATTTCCGTGTCACGGAAATATTTCCGTGCACGGAAATATTTCCGGTTTCCGTGTGTTCCAGTATATTCTGGAAAGTATTTCAAGAAATATTCCAGTGGCAACACTTTGGCCGGTAAGCACTTTGCCGGCAATGGGTGGAATTTTCGAAACGGTGTAAAGGTTAGTTGGGCGTAAAGGTCGTCGTAAAGTTCGGTCGAAAGCTCGGTCGGCGTAGCTCGGTGTAAACGTGAAACATTGCCTGTTATGAACGTGGAATGTTTCAAGTTTACACCGAGGTCTATCACATTGAGCTGTCGACCGAGCTTTCCACCGATCTTTACACCCAACTGACCTTTACACCGTTTCTAAAATATCACCCATGGTCGGGCCGGGTGTGGTGGGGTGTGCAAAAAGGGTTGGGCCGTGTTGCGATGTCATTGTTTCTGCGATTTTATCCAGCGTAAGAGTTTCACACAGCTAAACAAGCGAGCTATTTCTACGCTGGATAGAATCACACGAACCACAACATATCGCAAAATAATGGCCAGACCCATTTTGCTCCTCTTTACCGCTAAATATGTGTGCCACTGTTTATAGTCCAACCACGTGTTCATGAGACGACTTTTGTTAAGTTGGCTTGGTCAGATCCGATGACGTTCTGGTTCCATGTATTTCGAGAACTAAAGAAAGAGAACTGCACGCGGTAAAAACATGCTCTCCACCTCAGTGAGTATGTAAATTCCCTTTTGACTCTCAAAACATTTGTGCGTTGAACAACGTTTGCTGTTCGAGTAAGCACGCAACAAATTGAGGTCAACCAGCTGGAAGTTGTCACCATCTATCTCAGCCCAATCTCTTTCTTTTGTTTGCGAAATACATGTAGCCGAGGCATTATTGAACCTGGCCATGAAAGCTCTAAAAAGCGTCCCATGAGCTCGTGGCTGGACTATTCATGAAAACTTTCCGTCGGATCATCTCTTGTGTGTAACTAATAGAAAGTTCCTATATATTTGTATACCTGCTCGATAGTGTCTCATGCGCCATCAACTAATAAGCGAGACAACTAAGACAACCATTGGATAACTGAGTAAGTTCAACACGTGAAAGTTATGTAATTGACATTTATTGGTCACAGAATGTGAAAAAATGCAGATACACATGATATTCAAGGCAATAATCCCGCTGGAAAAAAAGTTACTCATTCGGAATTGTGGTACCCGCAGACACATCGAACTCTGAATATTGGTTTGGGTGTGTCGTTTTTTTTAAAACTATTCGTCCTACACTGCTGTTGCTTTGAATTTCATATTCATTGCAAATCCATGCTGTGGCTGGCTGGCTCATGACAGTCTTTAAGTGACTTTTCTGCACATTTATGACTTTCGACTTTCATTCTCCTCTTTCTGCATAATTGTTTGTGCGCTGTTTTGTTAGACAAGTTTTACAAGCGTGCCCCCCACACGCACACATAAAGTTTGGGTGTGGTTATCGCTGCACCACGTGATGTTCATAACTTTGGATATACTTTGTAAATTTCTGGGCCTAAATTGTCCGCAACACGTTATTTTGACTCGACATTATTGCAAACTACTACATGTGTAACCCAAGCGGCACGCGCAATTGGTTTTTTGTCAAGTAAGTACATTACGCAGCCAAGACATCTCATAATAATCTGGTATTGCATGACTTGCGAGTGTATCGCAGCTGAGATTAAGGGCGATGACACTCATTTCGTTTTTATATAAGTGTTGCATTTATGTACACTTTAGTCGTTATTTATTATTTATTTATTGCGGTTTCATTTTCAATCACCCATCCCGCCGGCGAAGCGTCTTGAAAAACATTCTTGACTTCTGGGGTTAGTCAGTCGGAAATATTTTCAAGCGCACATCCGATAAGCATGGGCGGATATGGTTCAGGCAAGAATTTGTGAGCAGATTATGGATAATAAAAGGCGAAACGTTACACGGCCCCTTTTACACTGGACATTGTGGCTGATCGCACAGCGGATACGCACACCTCCCTACAAGAAAGTGTGCTGGATAACAATCAGCTAGTTCGAAGGGTACAGTATACACAACACTGCATACACGTCCAACCACGAGCTCATGAGACACTTTTTTTAAAGCTTGCTTGGCCAGGTTAAATAATGCTCCGCTCACACATGTTTCGAAAGCAAACGAAAGAAAATGAATGAGACTGGATGAGAGAGAGAATGGACCGAGAGCGATGATGACAAGTTCCAGCACCTCAATCCAATTTGTTGCGTGCTAAAGCGAACAGCAACGTTGTTCAACGCACAAATGTTTCAGGTGCCACAAGGGAATTTAGTCACCGAGGTAGAGAGCGTGTTTTATCAAATAGCTACGTTCGTTTCTCTTTTTTTCCTTTCGGAATACGTGGAATCGGAACATTGTTGGATCTGGCCAAGTCAGCTTCAGAAAAAGTGTCTCATAAGCTTTTAATTGGACTATATATACGTCAAGATTATGTACGTTTATAGACTCGCTGTCAGCGGGCAAATGCGGTGGCAAAGTTTGCTGAACAAACGTTTGTTCTCATGGTGACAGGTTGCTATCGGCAACGAATGGAAAAACATGAACCTGTCGAGAATTTCCGAAGGCCGAATTCACAATGCAGCGGATTAGCTGGTTGTGGATTAGCGGACCCGCTTTTCACGCATAATTTTGCCTTCACAGCGGAAATTTTAAAAAGCTGATTAACGGATCTGGATATCAGTGTGCTCGCTAATCCGCTAACCCGCTAATAAGCTTGTAAGCACCAAACTGCAACAAAAACAATTCCAATGAACCCAGCATGTCTAATTACATACTTATATGTATACATTTTTTCCTACTTTGATGATGTTTTGAAAGCAAATTATAAACTTCTGAACATATACGCCTCCGCTGCTAATCCGCAAAAAAAATTAGGACCAGTCCTAAGTGTTAAATGTGGATTAGCAGGGTAATCTGCTTTGCATTGTGAATGCGCACCTCAGATTGGCGGGTTAGCGCGGGTGTGAAAAGCAGCTCGCCCGCTAATCCGCATTGCATTGTGAATTCGGCTGAACCAGGGTTGGGCAAAAAAATGTTTTTGAAAAAAATTTTTTTTTAAATTTTTTAAATTTTTCGGGGGAACAATGTGTTCTAAAACGTCCATAAATGGCCTTTTTGGGGGCTATTTTTTGTCATTTTTTCTCAAGGGTCGAAAAATTTTCATCACAAAATCGCCTTTGGGGCATGTATGTATTTGGTGTACCTAAGATGCACCCAAATGATGTTATTATACCTTCCCGTGATACATGGGACACAGTATGCGTGTACTTACACGGTACTTCGATGTCATACCACATTAGGTCGGTCATATACGACTGATTCAGCCACCCGACAAGTATGTCTGTAGCTTCTATTCTCAATTCTGTGTGGTTTATGAGTGAATCTTGCTTATTCGGCCACAAACTGTTGTGTCCGATACCACAGAGCAGCGATCATCGGTCCATATCAAGCACAGGCTGTTGGATCGCACCGAAATGACGTAAACACCCTTCATAAGTGATGCAAACCAAGTCACAAAAGTGCCTTGTCAATTAAAGTTGCATTTTTTCGCGTTTTTGAGCCTTTTTAGGCACATTTGGTAAAATTTCCCCGAATCTCAGACTTTTAAAAAAATTTAAAAAAAAGTTTTTTTAAAACTTGTTTAAAATTTTTTTTCCAACCCTGGGCTGAACGATGTGCGCACATGCGCATGTTGTTCTGGCTGTCCAGCCTGATTGAGCGAACAACAACAACTACAGTGTCGGTATTTTACCTGCTGTAAGTTACAGTATATGAATCAAGTACGCGTGTGTGTTTAAAAATACGTAGGATGGAGCAGAAAAGGTGAAAATAAGCATGAAAACGTTCGATGAATACGACCCTCGATGGCGCTGTGGACCGCGAATGCACGTCAGGGACGGCACCAAAATCGTCGGATGGTTTTTGGTTAGTAATTAATTGATAACAATAATTTCATTAGCCTGTCCTATTTACAGGCAAACCAGCCATACTTTGCAGTCCATACCGTATCACCCTGAATTCCTACACATTTAAAATGTTTCGGGTTACTGTAGCTGCGTCTCGCGTGGTTTGCGCGTGAAGCGACACGATAAACAACACCGACACACAAACGCGCGCTAAGTGTTTCAAGATCTTGGCGCTTTCGCACGCAAACCACGGTAAAATTGGTCGCACTGATCATACAGTATAAGAATTCATCAAATCAATCCTGATTTTCACGCTCAGCCACTCTTAACCACTGTGCTATTTGTGATTCTCGCAAAACATTTTCATCTAGCAGAGCACGCACATTCCTGCGGGTCTGAAACATTTCACTGACTGCATTCATTGGATGATATTTTCACAACGGTGTAAAGGTCAGTCGGGTGTAAAGGTCTGTGGAAAGCTCGATGTGAGAAAGTTCGGCGAGAAAGTTCTCACACCGAGCTTGCTACCGACCTTTACACATAACTGACCTTAACACCCAAAACAAACACTCAAAAATATCACCCTTTGTGTGTGATCGCGCAAGGCATCGTCATTGCCCGTCGCTTTCCTGTTTTTCGATTCAGGGAAAAAAACTTGACCAACTCTTATGAAGAAACTGTGCGACCAACACCTATAGCAACACTACGCTAACACGAGCCCGATTACGGACGTGGCAGATCAGAGGAAAACGTTACACGTTGTAAACGTAATGCATGAAGGTTTTCTCTTTCTATTCGATTTGTGTAAGCACACCACCTCCGAAATCGAGCTCGTGTTGTGTTAGATTGCCTTTACGTGCTGACGCGCAAGCGCACATGAGTGGTGCGGGTTCCGTGCTGTTCGGTGTTCAAAGAACCACCACGCATACCAGCCGTTACTCTTCCGTCGGGTCTAGACGACAGAACGAGTTCCACCGGAATAGACATTATCGACGGGCGTTTCACGTCCCCTTCGAAATGACCCAATCGGAGATTGTAGTCAGCCATCCTCAACTCTCCCTCCGGTTCGAAGTACATACACTTCACGATCGGTTCGTACAGTACGTCGTACTCACGTTTGTATTTAGTTTGGTTGGGACCTCCAGTAGCACTTTCAGGCGTGCCACAGCCTGCTTCATCCTGTTGGCTGCTCGTACATTCTTCAACTGAGGCATCATGCCACAGGGATTGCGTCTTTCCGACTGGCACTATACGCATCGACACACTGACTGTGTGCGACTGCACTGGGTAGTCCAGTTCGGGTAGGTCGAAATACCGTGTGCGTTCTCTGAGCGCATTCTCCAGCACATTCGGCATGGACAACATCGGGTCCTCATTCCGACACATATCGTTGTACAATCCACAAGTCACGGGTTCGGAACCCTCTTGCAGTGGCATGCCCGGACTGTGGCGGACTCCATATGGTAGCACTCGTATCGGCAATCGGTTATCGAGCGTCTTGCCCCATTCGTCGAGCAATCGACGCGTCTTGGCGGATCTCGATGACCGTGCGTTCTCGATCTCAAACAATCCGCGAGCCTCGGTAGAGTACCAGTCTCCAAACTCGCACCAAGGTTCCTGGGACAACGGCATCACATCCAAATATCCCGCGATTCGGGAAGCCAGTAGTCGTTCATGGGGTAGCTCCTCTGCATACAACCATTTCAACAGATGGTCACTGTATCGATGCGTGGTGAACACAATGTCAACCACTTCCTCGTGCAGCTGCCAAGGTTCGGCGAGCTGGGGCGCATTCAACCAATCCTATTGCCACGATACCTGACGTATATGGCATTCATCGAGCTCTTCCAGCGTGTACATGACAATCACGTTCTCTCTGATCGACTCTGACTCGGATTGGTATCTCTCACGAACTTGCGTACGCCCGGAATCCGTCTCCGAACTCACGTAACGGATCTGACGCGCCGGCTGCGCTCGTCCGATTTCCTGCCCTTTCATTTCCTGCTCTTTCTCTCCCAAACGTTCCTGCGCCTTCCGCGCCCGTTCCTCCATCTTCTCCTTCCAACACTCCGCATAGACCTCCTGCACCGTACGTGCCTGTCCAGCGTTCAATACCTCCGCCCGCCAGGACCCAGCATGGATCTCCTGCGCCGTCCGCGCCTGTCCAGCTTTCGTGTCTGGTCGGTACACCTTTCCGTCTGACTGGTCCAATTGACCACAACTGCGGTCTCCTGACTGACCGACGTGTTCACTGCGGTCTTCACGCCGACCGACTTTCTCGCTGCGGCCGTTCCGCTGGCCGACTTTCACATCCGACTCCTGGTCCTTCAACTGACCGTCGGTTCGTTCCAAAAACCCAAAATCCTTACTTTCAACAAACGAAACGTCACTCTCCTCCCCCAACATCATCCACTCGGCTCCTCTGTGACCGATGCCGATCCCTCTGTGATCGGTGGGTAGATGTTTCACCAGGTTCACTGTCTCGCCCGACTGACCTATCCATCCGCCCGACTGATCCCTCTGCTTCGGCGGACTGCTGCGGTCATCGGCGGCTTTCGTTGTCCGGGAATTGACATCCGGCTCGTGCTTCCGGGAATTGACGTCCGGCATGGATTCACGACGAATGGACTCGCCGCTTGAATGATGCATCGGTGCTGCGAAAATATTCAAGCCACACCGACAAGTCGACAGCGAATTCTCAAGCCTGTCGACGGATTAGTAACCGAGGAGCGAAATTCTTCAATCTTCCTCGGACCGAAGAGCGAAATTCTTCAAGCTTCTCCGGTACCTGATCTAGAAAATCTGCAAAAGGTGGAAGTCCCAGTCAGGTTAGGTTAGGTACATAAATAATGACATGCAATAGGACGAACTCACAAGCCTCAACCAACGAGCGAAAATCTTCAAGCGTCGATGATTTATTGGCCTGGAGACGAACAACCTTTTTCCAATAGTAGGTCAACTGTGGGTATAGGCGGAAGATTTGAGTCTAACTACTAAAAGTGATGATTGCTTATATAGATTTTGGGACGTAGTGTTTAAGGATACATCACACACATAAGGTATGGATTATAAAAACAAGAAAAGTTACTGTACGCAAAGTATGCGAATTTACCATACGACACACGCAAAAAGGAGAGACTTAATCCCTCACTCGAACGATCGCTAACTACGAAATAACGAACGTTCACGCAACACAGTCACGCAAGGGAACATCAACCGAACTGCTCATTTACGCAGGTTGACTCGCCTGCACGCATAGTGCTTTCCGGACTGAATTCGACCGACCAATCACAGTACCGGTGTACTTATGTCCCTTGACTTCACGTGTCCTTCACGTGTCGTATTCCAAACGACAACTTGGATACTTACGCGTTCGCGTAACCGCTAAGCATGAAGTATCATGGATATCTTCTTGCTCATGCAAATTAAATATGAAGCCCGCTTTATAGCATATTTTGTATATTTATACACCTATATGTTTTATATAAAAAAATGACATATTATTATGCCCTGATTCACACGCAACATCACAGGTAGTTTTTTTAGGTTTTGCTCACCGTTAAGCTGGGATTCGTCGCTGTCGCAGGGTTGATTATCATAGTGGTGCTCGTGTTCGATAAGGGTCAAGCAGCAGACTTCGAAGGCGCCATCAAAGATTACTACCACATCTTCATTGGTACTTACCAAGTCCATCCATCAGCTTATGTCACTTTGCGATGCTGCTGGCCGACTTGTTCCCTTCCTCCACGTTCTCATGAAAGAAAAATTGAGTTCCCGAAAAAAATTATTTTTGCTCCCAAATTGTGATTTTTATAAATCGACGTTTTTTATCCATTTTAATTTAATTTTAAATTCAATTGAATTCAATCTTTTTCGATACATTCTATAATTTTTTCAGTTTTTTTTGCAAAATCGGTCACACTCAATTTCTACTCAATCTCAATCGGCCACAAAATGACAAGAGCTGATGGATGGACTATACTTTGCAAACCCTGCATGCAACATTTTCGGCAAAATGCTCAAACCCTTCGTATTTCAGGAGCCTGGGCCGTGTGTACTTTGTGCTTCGCGTTCATGATGCGGCTGTGTTATCTGCTCCTGGCCAGTGTATACAAAGACAACAAGAAAATGATGGATCGATTTTTGAAGGTGTCCCCGTCACAACAATGCCTTCCGGACTTCGCGCTGCACGAAGTTCGGGCGGAGTACAATATATTCTCAAAATCTCTCTTTCGCCTTCAGTTGGTTAACGGTGGTGGACCGCCCGTTCTGTACCGCTACTACGTCTATCTGGAAGAGCGGGAGCAACATCAAAGCGGCAATAGTGGGAACGAATTTAGCGAGCATGACCCACGTTGGCGATGCTGCTGGAACCGACTGCATGTCAAAGATGGCAGCAAGTATCGGGCATGGGTTATGGTGAGTGGAAATGTACACAATGCCAAACGTACCCGCCTGCCAAATAATATTGCGCGCAATTCAAGGGTGTCGCGATAGAAGGTCATTTTGAACAGTGTTATAGTCTGTTGATTTTATTTCGACATGGTGTATAAGCCCCATTCAGCGATGTTTGGAGCGGGCTGGGTCGACGCCATTCTAAATGAATGTTTCAAGCATTGCTAATTCAGGGCAATTGACCGATTGAACATTGCTTGCTGCGTGGCGCAAAAACACGTGGCCTGTCATCGCACAACCGCAACAATGTTCAATGGCTCTGCGAATGAGTTGGCAATGTCTGAAACATTCATTTAGAATGGCGTCGACCCAGCCCGCTCCAAACATCGCTGAATGGGGCTTATACACTATGTCGAAAACATATAATCAGCAGACTATATCGTACTAAGCGACGCCTAAGATTCAATGACCACACGCTTCAGATCGGCTGTTGCATCGCTCTCGTTGTCATTGCTGTTGTCTTCATGGTGGACAAAGATGCATGGGTGATAAATGGCACGCCCAACAGTCTCAGCAGCTACGGCATGACGGGTGCGTAAAATGCGGAAGTCCGCCTTATACGACACTGGAATCTTTTGACTTTTAATTTCAGTGGTTATGATTGCCTGCTCGTTTATGATTCTAACGACTCTAACAGCTGCGTGTTTGATTTTGGTCGCTGTCTACAACGAGAAGAAGGAACTGCTGATACCAGCCATGGATGTAAGCTGACATGGGCGGGCAAATGTACGACTCTGAACAACTGTGTGTAGCACTCGCCTGACAATCGGAGCTAGCATGGTAATGCTAAGCGACATATGGTTCATTCCTTATATTGCGTGAGTTAAAAAATTTAAACTCACGCCATTTTCACAAGACTTAACTTGAGAAGCCCAAACTTGCACACAATATGTACGGCGTAGACTTCTAGGTCCATACAAAATTTCATCCCGCTGCGTGCCCACACGCGCAATCGCGGGCAAGATACAGTTGACATTTTTGTTAAAACGTTCTTTCCCTTTTTTCCACAAAGTAGTAGTCAGGGCCCAGACGTTACTTAACATCAGGAATGTTAATATCCCCAATAGGGTTTTCGTACTCGAGAAACACGATGGTGCTATCGCCGACTTCGTAACTCCATGTCTGAGACCGGTCCCAGACCATGACCATTGTATGGAAAGAGCGCTTCCCGAAGTAAAATTTCGCCGAAAAGTTGGGTTACCAGAACTATTAAAGTTGTTTATGTGGTTTTCGTACTCGAGAAACACGGTAGTGCTATCGCCGAGTTCGTAACTTTTAGTATGAACGGTTCCAGACCATGACTTAGACTTTTTGTACAGAAAGTATGGTTCTAAAGCCAAAATCAGCGGTTATATGTGTTTTTAATCGTTGTTACGTCAAAAATATATTAATTCCACTTGATTAAATGTTTTTCAGCTCAAAAAGAGCCATAATGGACGCTCAGACACACACACACACACACACACACACACACACACACACACACACACACACACACACACACACACACACACACACACACACACACACACACACACACACACACACACACACACACACACACACACACACACACACACACACACACACACACACACACACACACACACACACACACACACACACACACACACACACACACACAACAGGCAGGCAGCAATGCACGCGTAGTAGCGGTCTAACGCGCATCACTGAAGACGAAAGGTCGCGGGTTCAAACATTCACGCGCGCATTGGTTGTATTTTACTAACTTTTAATGAATTCTGGGTAACATTTTTCAGTTTTTTCGTGTTTTTATTTGAAATTAATTATTAAGCACAGGTGCGGTTCGCAGTTTATGCGCTGTGATGTCATTCATGATAAAATACCCACGAGCAGGGTTGAAAAAAAAAATTTTTTTATTAACGAGCTTTTTTTTTTTAAAAAAAAAATTTTTTTTTTGATTTTTTTTTTGACGAAAATTTTTTTTATTAGAAAAAGTGTTGCAAACGACGTTTCAGGATAAATGAAATCGATACAACATATTTTTCAAAAATTGAAAAATTTTCGCCTCAGACCGAACTTGTGTGGTGACACCCGGTAGTATTGTGCAGATTCCATGGTCTCCGACCAGTCTGAGGTTGATGTTCACTAACGATGTTACTCTGATGTATTGTAGCATGCCGTACAACGTATTTTAATGCATCTAATGCCGTATATCTGAGATACGACCATCAAAATATCGATTACAGCCCAAATCTTGCGCGTCAGATCGACTTTGCGCGCCCGGTTTTGCACCAGACCTGCATATATACATGTGTAGTAGCATGTAGTAGTACATTATCGGTGCCACATCACTATAAAAGACCAGCCCCGCGCATCCCTGTACGGATTTGGGGACAATACAGGGCGCCGCAGGCGCGATTTTGGAAAAATTGTCTCGTCCACAGAAAAAAAGTGCCAATTTTTTGCCTCGAAAAAGGCCATTTTTGGACATTTTAGCCCATTTTGGGCAACTTTTTTTTATTAAAAAAAAAAAGCAAAATCTGAGTTTCAAAAAAAAAAATTTTTTTTTTAAAAAAAAAATTTTTTAATTGACCACTTTTTTTTTTTGAAACAACCCTGCCCACGAGATATCAACTTCTTAATTAAAATTGCAGTTGCTCTCTAACATTCGAAGCTTTTTCCGCATTTATAATTTGACTTTCGTGGGAAAGTTAAATAGTAGTTTTTACGTAACATTGAATCCAAGATCAAATGCCAACACCAAAGCAATCTGGAGACTGATGTTTGACACTTACAGTTCCGGGTGCAATTCTAGGCTGAAAGTTGAAGTCGCGTGCACGCGGCGTGCACGCGAGTGCACGCGACTTCCTAGTGCTAAAACATAGGGAGCGCACGCCAGCGCACGCGCAAAACCTCGCGTGCACGCGCGTGCACGCGAAGTTACCTCGACTTTTGCCTATACTTTGCACTGTTTCGCACGCGCGTGCACGCGACTTCAACTTTCAGCCTAGAATTGCACCCGGTACTGTATTTCATTGCTGAAGCTGGAGGGACAGGGGGCATGGAAGTTCATTGCACAGCTTTGCTTGGTACTAAACCAACAAGTGCCATTCTCTGAGACGATGCGCAATCAGTGCGCTATAAATGATGGTACCTAGGGTGTCAAATACATACCTGGGGGTAAATTAAAAAAATAAATAACTTGACAAGTTACCATGTTCCTCAAAAGCATAGACATGCGCGTGGGCGCACTGCGTTGCTTTTGCTTCAGTGGTGGGTGAAGACGCAGACACAAGCGTGTCTCCATTGTTAGAACTCCATAGTGAAATCGAAACACAAAATTGGCCTTATGTCACGATAACCACCGATTCATATATCCTGCCAAAAAGTACAGCATCCTTAAACCCGGCCTGCCGTTATTGTTTTTTGGGTTTTGGACCTCGGTTTTTTTATATTAATCGCTAATTGGCACTGGGATTATGAACATTAACCTTCAAGAACGTCACCAAACTGACGTTTATCCACCGAAATCGATCCACCAACATGGCCGAACGAGAACAAACTATCCCAATATTGACGCACTATGTGTGCATGGAAATCAGGATTTCCAAGGCAAAATTCAAATCACAGAGGTGTGGTATAGGCGGCGCGTTACGGTAGGTTGACAAAACATTTGTTATTTACAAAAGAGCTAATATGTTTTATCGGGCTACCGTAACCCGCCGCCTATATCACGCCCCACTGATTTTGAATTTCTCTTGTCATTCCTGATCATCGTGTGCAAATGTGCGTCAATATCGGACAGTTTTGTTCCCGATAGACTATCTTGGCGGATCGATTTCGGTGGTTAACCGCCATTTTGGGGAAATTCGTCAAAACTAATGTTCTTGATCTCGATGCCAACAAAGGATATGAGTGGAAAAACCGAGGTCGAAAACCAAAAAAACAATAGCGGCGGGACCGCTTTAAACTAACCCCCACACCTCATGTGCGTTGATAGCTTGAGAAACGTCTGATGGTCGACATTTTCTTAGTTAGAACCATTGGTTGCCGGAACTGAAAACTTTCTGTGCCTGATTTATTCGGGTTCCCTGTTTGGCGCTTGCGCGATATAAAAGAACGATATAAGAAAGAAAAATGCCCCAAGGGGCATAAAAGAAATATGGTTCCCTGGCGGACTGGCATAAAAGAACGATACCTAGCTTGCACCACTTTGTTGATGTTTCACGAGATACTGGAATAAACGTAAGTGTGTTCTGAGCTGTTTGATGCCGAACAGTAGATATTGAACCATATTCCCGGCGCGAACTCTTTTGAACCAACAGCCAGCCGATATCGAAACTTTCGTGAAACCTACATATTTAGTCAAACTGTTTCTTCTTTTCAACCTCACGACGGTAACTGTGCAGTCTTCGGTTAAGCACGATGATTCAACAAGGAGAGGAGTAAAGAGAATATTGCACTCTTTCAATATCTCCATGCCCTGTGTCTCTGGTGGCAAAACAGCACGCGCCGGGAATATGGTTCAATATCTACTGTTCGGCATCAAACAGCTCAGAACACACTTACGTTTATTCCAGTGCCTCATGAAACATCAACAAAGTGGTGCAAGCTAGTATCGTTCTTTTATGCCAGTCAGCCAGGGAACCATATTTCTTTCATGCCCCTTGGGGTATTTTTCTTTCTTGTTCGAAATATACGTATTTTATACCAAACTATTTTGTCATTTCAAAATACAACATTCGAGATTGATTTCCGAAATGGACTGAGACAAGATTTCTTTCGAGAACACAACTTTCGCACTGGACTAATGCCACAATTGAAACAGTTCCAACCCGTATCATTTCTAGGCTGGTTGGTTCGTGATATTGCGCTTCTACACATACTTGGAGGAGCGTGACAACGCTGTGCGTCAACAGGTATACGCATTGAACGACGAGAAAACAAGCTGTGCGACTATTGATAAATTGATTGTGTAATCATGAAGCGCTGAAAAAAATTCGCACGTCTACTAGACAATATTTTAAATTTCAGCACCGACTTTTGCATGCTAGTCATGTACATACGTATTACATTTTGTGTTTCTGCTCTTGGATGACTATTCCGGTTCCAGCACCCCCCAGCACATGTTCTGTCGCACGCATCGGAAAATGGGCGCGACACGGTTGTGAGTTATCGTCGCGCAGTGTCACATGGTCGCGCGTTATGTGAATTACAACAGTTTTGGCTGGCAGCCAAAGCCCAAGTCTAAGCGCATGCGTAGGCCTTAAGGCTGCCTTCACAATGCATGCGCGTTTGCGCGTTTGCGCATTTGCGCGTTATTGCATGCGCGTTTGCGCGTCACATTTTTTGACGCGCATTGGTGTTCACAGTGCAAATTTCATGCGCAAACGCGCACGCGCAAACGCGCAGTGCGCATCTGTGTCCACAATGGACATGCGCGTTTGCGCATCAGATTAGAATAGAGTGTGCATGAAATTTGGAACAGTTGTCTTTTTGCATTTTCGTATTCGTACCGGGCTGGCAGGCGTCCGGCGGGAGATTGAGCTCATCGTCTGTTGATGAGCATTCACCTTTGCTGTCCCATGATGTAATTTTTAAAAGGGAAACTTGAGATTGCGGAATATTTTTTGGCAACAAATTATAGAAAATACATAAAATTACTATCAAACAGAACAAAAGTTGAACCCTCCACCCGATTCCATTGAAATTGTTCAAAGAAAAGCATACGAACAAGAAAAAAAACACGACAAGTTGTGAAAAATACAATTTTCGACATTTTGTTTCCTGTGAAAGAATGACTTTTGAAATGAAACATAAACAATGGCTGAGTGATAAAATAACAAACGTAAAAGGATCGTAACGGGTGGCCATATCGTTTTTAAAATATAATTTGTTGAAATAATTATGTTTTTTTGCTTCAGGCAGCTCGGGCAAGCCAAACGCGCACGCAAAATTAGAACCAATCCTAATCGTATTTTTGCGCGTTTGCGCGTCAAAAACGCGCAGACGCGCAAACGCGCAAATGCATTGTGAACACAAATGCGCGTGCGCGTTTGCGCGTGCGCACGAGCTCGGCGCGCAAACGCGCAGATGCGCAAACGCGCAGATGCATTGTGAACACAAATGCGCGTCAGTTTCGTGCGCAAATGCGCAAACGCGCAAACGCGCATGCATTGTGAAGGCAGCCTAAGAATACGCCTAAGCACTGTCACACGCCTGAGCCTAGCCTAAGCCTAAACCCAGGCTAGTCTAAATATGCGCGACCAAGTCAAAATGCGCTGACGACCCCGGACCCCAAAACCTCACCAATGTAATAAGGACTGTATCCACGAACTATGATTCCAGAAATCCACTTGCTGCTGTATTGTAGGTATGTAGCACCAAATCATTTTATCCAATTCATTATTTTGGAAATGCTTGGCGTCGGTTGCATTAATCGCGATAAAATGCGAATGTGGTCATACAGTGTACAGGATGCTATGCGGGAGATCTAAATTGACGGTGTCAAAAACAATTATGCACAAAAAGTCAACGAGAAAACCTTTAAATAGGCACACGGCCTCATAATATTAGTGCCGTGCGTCTTAGAACATCCTTTCGTTTTCAGGCACTGAGGTATGTAGCCCACAGTTACATAACGAGACGAAAAACTACTGCGTAACTGATATGCTTGTTTCACAAAATTTTTGAAACAAGTCAAGCGCCGGGCATTCAAATTTTCACAAACTCTACATTTGTTAAACGCTTGGCACTAATATTCTGAATCTATATTATCAGTATTACATCAGGTTGCGACGAAAGCCCACTGGGAGTGAAACTATAGGAAAGAGTCACCCGATTGATGTTTCACTCGCTGTTTTGTGGTTCTCGCCATTGTTCAAGGTCAACACCCTCAATCCTGTTGCACGGTTTTGTGTTTTCGGGTCTGGCAATGTCAAACGAATTAGTCGGCGCCTGTTTGTATCCATCGCCATTGTCGCACAACAGTTTAGAGAATGTCGACTTGCGCAATTCGGATCGCTGCGCCGGCGTGAAAATGTCGGCGTTCTCGTACCAGAACCTGAAGAATGAAGAACCGGCACAGCTTTTGCTGCGGATTCGGCAAAACGTTGAAACAGAAGGTAGGGTACAAGGCTTTAATGCTCTCGCTGCTTTACGTTAGATGGGGTCGGTCCAAGTTTTGCGTGTGTATTGCATAGTGCACTGCCGGCGCATTCCAAATGCATCGTCCTGGATAATTTTGACCAGGGCCCTACCCTGATTCAACAAGGCGCACGCCGTTCTCACCGATCGCCATCCCTGAGTCGAGTGAATTGTTCCGCAACGAGACACGACAGCGTCGGACCAATCAGCGCGTTGGCGATTGGGTCTTCGAGCATGCAACCGACGTAGAGGTCGATGTTTCCTGCAAGACATTTTGTCAGAATGTGTGATGCATAATTGTGGCAAATGTTTCTTAAACACGAGCAGTGCTCCTATTCGACATCATGTGATTCATCCAAGATAACATGACGGGCTCCGTGCCAAAAAGCGCATGAAAGGTGCATAGAGGCATTCGATTTGTCAAACCTCATAAAGATATTATATAAAACCGTCCAAACATCGAAACTTCCCCATTCTACCAACTCGGTTCGTCCTCAAACGCATTCTTTAATCGTTCGATCACAAGTTCATCCAAGATATTCGCGCTGAGGTCGTTCATTCGATGTGCATGCGTGAGATTACAGAATTCGCGCCAACGCATATAATTGGGGATGCCGTGGTCGCGACCCCGTTGGATGTTGATTGATGCCAGATCGGTGGTGCCTGAAGGCGGACTTAGGTTAAACACGGAAACCGAAACACGGAAATAATTCCCATACAAAATATTATTTCACTCATTTCCGTGTCACGGAAATATTCCCGGTTTCCGTGTTCCGTGATTCTTTTATTTTCACGGAACACGAAACACGCAAACTTTTGACTTCAGCACGCTGGCTATTTTCATCATCACTCGAAAGGCACCTTTGCATGCCTGCGTTATTTCCGTGTTCCGTGATTTTGAAGACTTTTCACGGAACACGAAACACGGAAATATTTCCGTGTTCCGGTTTCCGTGTTCAACCTAAGTCCGCCCTGAACGAATGGTCCACAGTCGTCACAATGCATCTCTCTTTTTGGGGACCCCTTCTTTGTGAGCCCACCTTCAGCCTTGATCTCCTGATAATCAAGCATCGTGACAGTGCATCGGTCTAAAAGTGTGCGCACGACGAAAACTAGGCCAAGCCTAATGATCCCCTATGAACAACTGTTGATGTCCAACCGCGGCCTAAGCTCTACCGAAGGTCTACAACGGCAAAATGCTATCATCGAAACGGGCAAAACTGGATGTTCCTTCATTCAAGGATCATTTGGAATCATGTGTGTCACCCGGCAGATATGCCTATCAGGATTTGACTTGAGACCAGGACATTCAGGTAAGAAAAAAACGCTTACCAAACAATCCCTCAGTGATGGCCGGTGATAGCCTTTGTGGCATTTTGATTGCCTGTGACTGCATGCCTCTGAGGATCGGGTCTACGCCGCCCTCGAACAACAGCTTCTTTGTTTGAAAGGTGGAGTCCCTGAATCTGAGTGCGCCTTGTCGAATCGAGTTACCATCGGCGTCCAGACGCGGGTACGATTCCTGGAGAATTCAAAAATTCGACTCAAAAATTTTTATGTTCCTTTTAGAGACTGGTGTTAGAGCCTAAATTCAGCGTGAAATTGCGTACCCATCAAGTTTGTGTGAAGAGCGGAAGGATGCACCCAAACCTGTATCATCCCATGCCCCAATCGAAACGTGGCAGCGACGAATTCATTGGCGACTCTCGGGTCCACGTCCGGTTTATATCCGGTGTAGGGCGGGATGAACCCGGCCATCGCGTGACCGAACAGTTTCGGCAGATACTCATGGTAGGTGATGTGCTGAATCTGGGCGCCGACTATCTTGCGAGCTTCGTGATAAAGACGGTCGGCCGACCAGTGACGATTGATGCGGCGGAATTCTTGGACGATGCTGGAAAAATTGGTGGCCATCTCTTTGTGCTGAAATGCTCGTGACGTGACCCTCTTTCCCTTCGGTGGTGCAGATATTCTTGGGGCTCCGGATATGATTTCACCGCAAGGAGGTTTATTACAAAGAAGGAAGATCGAATTTTGCCCCTTCGATCGAATCTTCCACGCAACCCTATGCAGAGCAGCTGATGTTTTTGGAGACCTACAGTATAAGATCTACTCTCACGTTTATTGGAACTTTGTTGCACACGGTGAATCAACAACAGCTAAGAGCGACGTACAAAGTACGATGCGACTAAGATGACAGCGTTTTTAGGAGTGTCATTCCGAAAATGCTCACCGATTGTGCTCCCTCGCGAACACGGTGTGCGTGGCAGCCAATCCCACAAACATATTTGCTCTGTTATCGCCGGCTTGAAACATCACATTACAATTGCGCTGCGATCCGCGACAGCCTCGATCATTGAATGGCGGAAAGAATCCGCTACGTCGAAATCTTTGCATTCGAAGGAACCCACTCTGGGGAGACTCGCGCAGACGGTTGGCATCGCGCAGCGAACTGCCGTACACCTGGGTGGGAGTTCGGAAAATTAGTGACTTCGCGTTTCTAGGCTGCCGACGGCGGTTTGCGCGCTCTGCACACGATGCTGATAGGCATTATTAAAGAACTGACACGCCATCGATGACCCACCATCAGGGAAACATACTTTTCAGCATATACATGCATACGTTGCACCACATGCCGGTGCTGAACTGTGGATTCAAAAGACAAAAGTCAGCGAAGTTGTGTACTTGAACGAAAAAAACAATCCCGAAAGCTCGCTTAGGCTAACAGCAGAACCGTCCAGAAATGCTGTGTTCTCGTTGAGTTGCTCTCGTTTGTGATCGTTTCGACCCGTGCCACACACTGGGCTTGAACGAACGATTCGAAGGCAACCGGCTCGACCGAACCTGTTCATATGGAACGATATCAAACTTCGATCGAATCGGATTATCGAATCGGACTTTCCTTGCGTGAGGGCATTTTGCATTAAGGGCATGACGAGGTTACTGCAGTCACTAATTCAAGCCTTAAAGTTTACTGATTTTAGGTCCGTGAACAACCTTCTGCTGGCCGAAATTAGTGCCGCCTGTAAACCTCGAATATCCTGAATTCAAAAAGTCAAGCAGAGCCAGTCCGATCCAATTCGATCACCAAGTTTCATATCGCTCACGGTGAATTCCATCAGTACGTTGCTGCATGTGATTCTCCGCAGATGTAACCGATCTTGAAAAAATGTGCAGTTTATCTGCAGTAAAACGTTTATGCTGCTCAAAATCTGTGCCTAGCCTTTACGCAATCAAAACTGAAATCCGTGTCCGAACATCTTTTGTCCCACAGGTAAATTGTTCAAACCGTGTTTGAGACCACCAAACCGTCAGCAACTCAAGTGATACAGAAAGTCAAGGCATGGACGATGCGAACCTCCCGTCTCCTAAATCTGTCGGCGCGTTCACACAATGATCTGTGCCCCTCCGACAAGAGTCGCATCTTTGAAACGGCAACAGCGTCGTTTTGGCGAGGTCATGCGCGATGAACTGACCCCATTGCATGATCAACATGTTGGCGTCTTTGTTGTCGACCACCTGTCCGGATGCGAGCAGAAACCGCGAAATATTTCGAGCTGTGGGACGGACCTCATCCCGACGCGGTCGTGTGGCTGAAATTTCTCATCCGCTGACATTCCGTCGAGTTGGGTCCAGGGTTGGGCAAAAAAACGACGTTTTTTTAAAAAAAACGCCTGGGTCGTTTTTCGTTTTTTTTAAATCCTGAATTTCCTTGATTTTCCCTGATTTTTCAAGGAAAGTACCCTGATTTTCAAGGAAAATCAATTTTTTGTCCCATTTTTTTTCAAAAAATTTTCGACCAATTTTTACTTTGTCGAGATACGTCGATACACGGAGTTTGACTTTCAGTGATGACCCCGGCCAAAGTTGGTCCCATGATGCGGGTCTGATATGGGATCTTAACAACTCGCTAGAAAAGGGTTGAAACCCGTTTATTTTGCCTCAGAACACATAGAATTACTTCATTTAACCACGTTTTCTTCCCAACATGAGCGTTTTCCAATTTTTTTGGGGACATATTTTGGTCATCTGGGCGTTTTAAAAAAAACGTTTTTTTTAAAAAAACGTTTTTTTAAAAAAATACGATTTTTTGGAAAAAAACGTTTTTTGCCCAACCCTGGTTGGGTCATGTAAGTGCCAGCTACCTAGCAGAATTGCCGCTCTACTGTCTGCTCTTTGATCCTGAGTGAAAACATCGGCACTCCAGATGCTGTTTCGTCCAGATGAAGTCCAGCACTAATTATGCGGTCTGTGAAAAACGTTTCTTAGCCTTGTTCTGCTGCTTCAGTTAGCGCCCTTCCTTGTTCAACAAGCGTAAGTTTTTCGCCTGAATCCACGAAGTAACAGACATTCATTTGATTGCAATTGTTGCGAGAGCCGTTTTCGCTTGAGTAAAATTCGCGAACCCAGTCCAACACTGATCAAACATGCGCCCGGCCGCAATAGCAAAATATTGAACGCTTTGGGAGCATTCATGATGTAACACGAGATGCATGATCTATAACAGAAAATCAAGCAATTTAATCCTTGGGTTGATCCTGGAAAGAATGCAAACCAAACAAAAATTGAGGTCATCAGACTGCTTACAACCTGTTCGTTTAGTTCGTGCTTTTGACGCGCAGCCGATGTAGACTGAATTTACTAATCGATCCTTCATTTCAATCATGGCAAACTACAGTGTCTCACTACGAATACTGTATTTACCCGTGTTACCATACACTTCCCGCTGCGGCTTCGATACCAACCTCAAGGTCGATCACAGACGATGCCCATATCCAGGCTTTGTGTCCGAATCTCTGGATATGATTTTTCGTTTGTCGCATTTGAGCTACGCGCTACAATTGACGTCCAACCTCTCGTTTGCTGACATGCTCAGCAGCCTGGCAAACAAGAGCACGGACACCGCGGCATTCTCACTCTCGCCAGCGACCGATCGTCTGGATGGTATGGGTCTTCAGTCCACCACGCTCATACCGGCGTGGAATGAGCCTGTTGTTGTGGTTGGCACCGCCTACGCAACGCCCAACTGGGTGGCCAAACTAACAAGCCTGTTCGTTGGTGTACGACATTTACGTTTGGCTACTGGCGCTGTTGTCGTACGCGGTCGTCCGAGCTGTTGTCAGCGTGGCCAAGCGTAGACTACCGCCAATAAGTTGTGTTCATTTCAAAGCTGTTAATCTTCAATGGACGATGATTTCGTTCCTTTCCGTTTTCTTCGTTGGTCTGTACAAGTCTGGTCTGTTGACCCAACTGATCGTGCCACGCCAAGTGCATCAGTTTGAGACGTTCGATGAATTTTATTCCCTGATTCAAGATGGCAAGTTGAGCGTCATTGCCGATCCGGCGCATGCTTTCTTTGAAGCAAACACCACCGACATGAGGCGCCTAAAACTGGCGCTTGAAAACAACCCATTAGTTCCCGCTATCCCGGCAACATCAAAGATATGTTCCGACTGGAGATTTTCTACAGTCTGGTAAACATGTTTTTATGACTACGAAACAGATTGTTTACGCAAATTACGCCGGGAACCGTCACCTGCGAATCGTTGAGTTTCCGACCTTGGGTATATTGCAAAGCGGACTACTGTTTGCCCCAAGTGTGTCAAAGAAAATGATACGCGAGATCGACAAAAGCATCGTGGAGTGCAGCAGGGGTCTGATCGAAGTCTCAGAACGGTATATGCCAGCACATAGCGACTTAGGCCGCCCAAAACTCAACAACCATGACACCATGGGTACACTGCAGTTTGTGGGGCCGTATTTGGTATACGCCATTGGCGTAATTTTCTCCAGTGTGTTCTTTCTCATTGAGTTTTGTGGCCACACTTTATACAGATCGGCACGAAGTGCATGTATATTTTTTGTTTTGCTCATCAGTTCGTAATGTGGATATGGACATGAATTGATTATTAATAAATTTTTGTAGTGTTTGTATGGGGATATTAAATTCGTTCTCATCACTGTTTATATTGCGCGTCTGACGGTTTAACGGTTTCTTTTGAACACTGAGCAGCTGAAGCGCTTTAAAATAGCCAAACAGTGGCTAAATAAGAATGTTAAATCGGAAACACATATAAACGTTCATATTTCACTTGAAAATTTGATGAAACAGTGCAGACGCTGATTGACAGCACGTGCGATGAAATATGAGAACTGTGCAAGTGACAACAAATTAAATAAATGGACTTTTAGGTCACAGAACGAGACGATTACAGAACCAGAGGGTAAGTAAGCGCAAATACAGCCAGCTACCGAAGTACTGTTTTGGTTCTGCTCAAACATGTTTGGTTTTAGTTATTCTTGCTGACTGATTGATTGACTGACGTCCGATTGATTTGGGCTCATACGCGTTCATTGAGTCCGCTTCAGTCATGGCAAATGCCACGTCATCACTTTGCATCGTCTACACGCCCACCTCACCACTGACTTCAAGATGCGGCTACGATACGGGACTAAAAGTGGATCACAAACTATGTCCTTATCCAGGATTCGTATCCGAATCCCTGACGATCATTTTTCGCCTGGCACAAATAAATTATACGCTACAATTGGCGACCAACCGTTCGCTGGCTGACACGCTCAGCGAAATGGCAGCTAATTTAACAGATACGATCGCGTTACCGCTCTCGCCAACTGCGGGACGTCTAAGGATTTTGCGTCTCCAAAGTTCGATGCTGATACCGGCGTGGAAAGAAACAGTGGCGGTGGTCGGCACCGCAGATACATATCCTAATTGGCTGGCCAAGCTGACTGGTTTGTTCCTGAACATCTACGACGTCTATGTGTGGTTATTGGCTCTACTGTCATATGCAATCGTCCGAACCGTTGCAAACACGGCAAAGAGTCGATTTCCAAGAATCAGTGGTTTTCATTTTGCAGCAATTAATTTCCAACGGATGATGATTTCATTCCTGTCCATCTTTTTTGTGGGACTGTACCAGTCTGGTCTGTTAACTCAGCTGCTAATACAGCGGCAAGTGCATCAGTTCGAAACACTTGACGAATTTCATGCGCTGGTTGAAAAAGGCGAATTGACTGTTGTTGCCGATCCAGAGAACGCTTTCTTTCAATCAAACACCAAAGACATGAGACGTCTGAAAAGGGCGTTTGACAGCAACCCAATGGTTCAGCTTACCGAAACTCAACTTCCTCCTGAAGATTTGCTCCACGCAGGCAAACATGTGTACATGAATTCGAAGAAGGTAGTCTACGAAAATTACGCCGAGTTCCGTCACCTACGAATTGTCGAGTTCCCCACCCTTGGTGTTGTACATAATGGATTGCTGTTCGCGCCAAGCGTGTCCAAGAAGACCCTGCGCAATATCGATCGCAGCATTGTGGAAAGCAGCGAGGGTTTGATTGAGGTTGCAGAACGGTATGTGCCTCGACGGTACCAGTTGGCTCGAACATTTGATACCAAAGACCGCATGGGTACATTGCAGTTTGTGGGACCATATTTGGTGTATGCCACTGGTGTATTTTTATCCAGCGTTTTCTTTCTCTTTGAGTTTTGTGGCCACATTTTATACAGATTTGTGTTGCAACTATAACTAAGTGTGAATTACAATTGTTTTAAACGTGCTTCTAGTGCACACATGGTGTGCAGATTTGCCTTGTCAATGTGGTTTTGGGGCGGCTACGTTTATAAACTTTATTGTCTGCTTGTGAGTGTGTGTGTTGTTATATGTCATTAAAGGTGCTGGTTAACAGCCCTTCGACCGCGCTTGATCTTGGGGGTAGTATATTTTAACAAAGTTTGGACATCGTGTTACTCGACCGTAATCTGGCGAACCGATTGGTTGCTTCCTGATGTTTCACGGCCATGTTGAAGTTTGCCCCTGGTGAAAAAGACCGAAAAAATTTGAACTGCTGCTGTGACACGAATAGGCTGTTTCAAAGTTTGATACTGGAGTGACAGCAACCTCCAACATTGTGGCGAAAACCGCAATGCACAATAGCTATTGAAACGTCCGCATTGTTGAATAAAAAAATAAAAGGTTTTTCAAACCTTTTATTTTTTTATTCAACAATGCGGACGTTTCAATAGCTATTGTGCATTGCGGTTTTCGGCACACTGTTGGAGGTTGCTGTCACTCTAGTGTCAAACTTTGAAACAGCATATTCGTGTCACAGCAGCGTTTCAAATTTTTTCGGTTTTTTTCACCAGGGGCAAATTTCAACGTGGCCGTGAAACATCAGGAAGCAACCAATCGGCTCGCCAGATGAGAGTCGAGTAACACGATGCCCAAACTTTGTTTATATATACTACCCCCCAAGATCAAGCGCGGTCGAAAGGTTGTTGACCAGCACCTTTAAAGCTGGTCGTCTTCACTTGCTGTTACATGCAGTTTCTCAAATTCTACTCACAGAACAATGTGACTCGCTGCTGGGTGTATTGGCTGATCGAGCCTTGCATACAGTATTGGTCGCACAATGACTATATGAGAATCCATCCCCCTAATTTTCCTGCATTGAAAAGGCGGATGTTTGGCTTTTTTTTCAAATTGGACTAGGTTTTGACAAGAACTTTGCATGCTTATCAGTGAGAAGAATGAGAAACACACGTGTGCAGAAGTTTCACCCTGAATTCTACGCAACCGAAATGGTTCGGGCTCGGGTTACTGTAGCCACGTATTACACGCTTTATGTGTGAAACAGCACACACACGTTGATAACTCCCGATAAATAAAGCGGGAAAAGAAAGAGAAAATAACTCCTTGTCAAAACCTGATTCAATTTGAAAAAAATCGCCAGAAACCCTCCTTGCCGATGTAGGAAAAATATGGGGATGGATTCTCATATAGTCATTGTGCGACCAATACCGGTTGCATCTCTTGGCTGTTTTTCGCATGATTCATGCGGCATACCATGCGGCATGGTACCTCCTTAAGTACTGAATCATGCGAAAAATCATGCGACATTATGCGACCCCAAGCGAGCATTTTTGTCACCATGCGAGAATCATGCGCATGATTTTGGACCATGCGGCATGATTCTCGCATGATTGTGTTGACTTGGCTACTGGTTTAGTTTTGATCTGTTCGTGATCACAGGCAGTTTATCTGCTGTCAGGCTAAATAACATTCGTAAAATTTGCCAAAAAAGCTCTTAACAGAAATGTTTATGTGGTATGCTGTGTATGACAAACTTTTTTCCGCAATTCGATTTTAAAGGTGTAGTAGCGAAGTAGTTAACTACATAACGATTTATGCTTCTTTCAAGCACATCTCCAGTGAGATTCAACCAGGATACTCGTTACATTCAAGCTGACAGCTGATAAATCGCCAGTGATCACAAACAGAGCCAAACTAAACCAGCAGCCAAGTCAACACAATCATGCTAGAATCATGCGAAAAACAGCCAAGAGATGCAACCGGTACTGTAGCTGCAGTTGGCGCATGCATGCACCACGACTTCGTGCCTTTGGCTGCAAAGACCCAAACTAATGATTGGATGCTCCGATCCTGTCTACATTTTTAAATACAAAGGATGAATCACGTTTCCATTTTTTGTCGACCAGCAGGTCAACTTTTTGTTGTTATGATTGCAATATGATAGGCAACTAGTCAAACAACATCTAATCTAGAAGATTAACTTGAAAGCAGCCCAAGTGTAGAAACCAAATACAAACAGTAAGGCAATGGGTTTCAGTTCACGGGTTAAGCGTGTTAAGCACATGGTGAACACATCAGTTGAGTTTTTCACATAACGTTATGGAGAATTTCAATTCCTCACTTCGAGTTCTCTATGCAATCTGGCCGCCATTTACATACGGCTGTGGCTTCGATACGAAGCTCACGGTTGACCACAAACTATGTCCGTATCCGGGACTCATTTCCGAATCCGTAGGTATCATCCTGCGCTTGTCGCGGTTGAATTATACGCTGCAGTTAGCGGTCAACGCGTCACTTGTTGAAGTTCTCAATGCGCTTGCGAGCAACGCGACGGACACAGTTGCGATTGGGCTCGCCCCGACCACCAACCGCCTCCGGTCAATGCACCTACAACCGTCCATACACATACCAGCGTGGACAGAGACTGCGGCAGTGGTCGGCACCGCACACGCAACGCTCAACTGGTCAGCCAAATTGACTGGGTTGTTCTTGAACGTCTACGACATCTGCGTATGGTTACTGGCCGTGATCTCATACGCAGTTGTTCGCCCGATTGCTGGCGTTGCAAAACGACGATTACCAGCAGTTCGTAGTTTTCCTGTCAATGTATTCAAGTTTCATCGGCTCATGATTGCGTTCCTTTCCGTTTTCTTCGTTGGACTCTACCAGTCCGGCTTGCTGAGCCAACTGCTGATTCAACGGCAGGTGCATCAGTTCGAAACATTTGACGACTTCCATCAGCTGGTTCAGAGCGGCGATTTGACCGTTATTGCAGATCCTGGGAACGCCTTTTTTCAGTCAAACACCAAAGACATGAAGCGACTGAAGCAGGCGTTTGACAGTAACCCAATGGTTCCCAATGCGCAACTTCCGTCCGCGCAGTATATGCGCTCAGGCAAATATGTACTTTTGGCCTCGAAGCATTTTCTCAACGAACATTTTGGGGACGATCGTCAGTTGAGAATCGTTGAATTTCCTAATTTAGGTGTTTCACGGACTGGACTGCTGTTTGCACCAAGCGTGTCCAAGAAAACACTGCGCAAAATCGATGAAAGTATTGTGGAATGCAGCCAGGGTTTGATTGAAATCGTGGAACGGTACATGGCACGACGATACAACTTGGCTGGAACATCTGCCAACCAAGATCGCATGGGAACACAGCAGTTTGTCGGGCCATACTTGGTGTACGCCATTGGAGTGGTTCTGTCCAGTGTTTTGCTTTTCGCTGAACTTTGTCTGCACGTTTTTTACAGATTCATACAGACCCTGTAACAATCACAGCTTGGTCCTGCGCTGTTACTTTCATTGATGTTAACTTGGGTGTTCCTGTTTATTGGTCATGGTGTCAACGTTTTGATATGACTGCATTCGTTATCACATAGCATTGCATGTTACAGACGTGAGGTGCCAGAACGTACTCTGGCACAACGATTTTTAATCTTCATTCACGACTGGTTACTTATATAGCATGTTGCATAACGTATACTACAAGCTTACATAAATGCAGCGTGTGGACTGGAAGTAGGGTTTGTTCCAGGCTTCCACGTTCAAACGAAACAAACTTCAAGTTTTCCCCAAGATATCCCCACCTGTAGGTAAACTCATTCCATCGTCATAATCCGGCTGAATCAGTCGTTTGTAGGGCGTGAACGCGGCGCCAGTTTCCGGTCGTTCAAAGTTGTTGCAGGTGCCGTCGAAAGTACGGTACGACAAATGGTAGCACAGGTTGGGTGCACAATCGGTCGGCTCCAATTGTGGCACGCACAGATTGCGCGAGTTCGAGTCGTCGACGGCGCGCAGGGACAGCGTGCGACGGAAGGACACGTCTGCAATACATATCATCATGGTTGCTCTAAGTTCTCAGTTTATATTACGTGCCAGACGACAGCACGCAGACTTTGAATAAAGAACGTGTTGAAATTTTTGTCGGCAAGTTTTTGTGATCTTCTTGGAGTGCGGGCTAAAAATTGCGTTTAGCACGGACGGTAATCATATATATAATTGAAGCTCGACGCATGAGTGAGCTGATGTGTGTGCTTCAACATTTTCTACTTGAGTTGACTATTCTCAGTGCAGGGGTGGCAGGCCATGTGTTCTGATCACTTATACATAGGTGTATGTAAGCTTGCAAACAAGCCTTTCTTCTCACCTCGACCGTTTCATACTGGTGAGAGGTGCACCAGGTCATCGTCACTGCGCATGCGCAGGAACTTTTGCCGCAAAGGAATGAACCTCATTTTCTCTCCCAAAACAACCTTCGCGCGCAGACGTCAGATTCTGCTCCCTCATCATCGCAAACAGATCCAATCCTTTTATGCCCTTCTTGATCGCTTCGTGACATTTCATCATTTCTTCGGTTGGTTTCGGTCGAGGCAGGGCGAATCGGTCGAGGTCCAGCCTGCGTCCCGCGTGGAAACCGGCCAGACCCTTGGCGCGCAGTTTGCGATTCTTGCTTTCCAGCACTGAAAATGACCCCCTTTTTTTGGGCGATAGACGGTTGGAACGAATATGGGACCTGCATATTATTGGTCACGCGCAATTTTTGCATTAAAAGATGCATAGAAATTGAGTGTTGCCTCTAATGCTTTTTTCTCGAGGCTAAGACAACTTCTACTTTACGCTTTTGGCTGTTGAACATACGTGGACCAATCAGCGCGCGAGAATTTGTTCTTTGTTCTCTGAGAGAACGAAGTATAGTTAGGCCTTTAAAGTGTTGTTCTCAGACTTAAAATGAACAGCTTCTACACCGGTAGAAATTAGTGGCGCGAATGAATATCCTTGGTGTCACAGTAAAATGCGACCAATTTAGGTCCGATCCGATGCCCAAAAGTTTCATTTAGCGGCCTTGGAACCTACCTGTGTGTGACAATAACCATGGTGTTGCCCTGTGTCGCACAATTGACAATTATCATAGAAACTTCAAGCTATGATTTTGGTTTTTTTTTTTTTTGTTTTTTTTTTTGGTTTTTTTTTTAAAATTTTTTTTTTGTTTTTTTTTTTTTTTTTTTTTTTTTTTTTTTTTGGCCACATGACACCTCAGGCCCCCCGCGCCCCCCGCGCCCCCCCCCGCGCCCCAATGTATTTGATGTAAAACGAGTTCCGTGCGGTAAAACGGCCAAATTACAGGGTGTGTTTTAATTTTTGGCGGGAAAAGTATGCGCCTTTATTTAGTCCCTGCGCCCCTTTTCTGTAGCCTGCCTGGCTGGCTGGGGGGTGTGAGAGACCCACTCGCGCCCCTCTTCCCATCACCCCTACCTAGGTAGCACGGACGTCTGCTGCGTGGAGAACTGCTGCGCATCCTACAAGCGCCCGTCTCGGAGCCGGCCAGACCTAGGTTGCCTGGATCCCCCTCTTCCGTTCATATTTACGATACCGCAACATTTATGAACACACCTTCATTCAGAACACATAGTTCAGATACAGTTAGCTAAGCTATAACAACTATAGCTATAGTTAATGTTTTCTGACAGACAACTTTTATGAACTTTTCCTGTATACATTTATGAACCCAGCTTCATTCAGGACAGATGGTTAAGTTACAGCTACCTAAGTTACAGTTAACGTTTTTTATTTATGAACTTTGCGTGAACATTTATGAACGCACCTTCATTCAGAACAGGTAGGTAAGTTATACAATGTTAGCGGTAAACAATTTATAGTTAACGTTTTTTAACATGTAACATTTATGAACTTTTCGTGTAAACATTTATGAACGCAGCTTCATTCGGAACCGGTCGGTAAGTTACAGTTAATGTTTTTTGGTACACAATATTTATAAACTTGATATTATGTATTTACTTACATTCAACATTTACCAACAACAGCGTTCCTTACAGAATTACCACACCACACGGCATTGGCTCAGTTAGTGTTTACGTTTGCGGAACGTCTCACATTAGTTTCTGTCATAAGTGAACCACCACGTGGCACTCACAAACTGTTTGAGAAATGGTTATGTGCGTTTTTATTGCCATGGCTTGGCCTAAGACGTTTGTCCTTTGTTACCTGCAAGGTAATCACCAATATTTGTATCACCGGTCATTAATGTGTTGCTGCGGCTGCGGTACAGCCAGGTTCTCAGTGGGTGGGCGGGTGTAATAACAAATTTTATTAGCGCACATACTGATGAATGCATGCGTAAATTGCGGTACATGTATCTGGCACCTGAGGTTTTTGTGTCATTATATTCCTCTTCCTCATTCATTGATTTTGCTTGCCCCGATCTAAGGGCAGTCTACCGTTGTGAAACATGGATGCACACGCTGCGTTAGAATAAATGCATTTACCATAATATTTCAAATATTCAGCATCACGGTACACCGGTACAGGTAGAAAGGACACTCGACGAGTCACGAACCACGGGGCAAGCGCGCTGATGACTGTGACCAGCGACGACGAAAGCAACATGATTGATGAGATAAATGATTCGGACCAAGGCTAGGAGCTCGACATGACGTTTTCAAAATTTAGCCACTTATGAAATACATTTCGTTATGCCAGACGGCGGAGAAGCACACGCCCATGATGACGACGAAGACACGGACAACAACGATGGCACAGGGAGTTTCAACGATACTTTAGCAACAATCGGGTTACAGCGTCAGCTGACGCTGGAAACGGAACAAACAGGTTATATGTTTAAAACGTAAAAACAGTAAATGAATAAGTTGAAATGTAATAAACGGAACAGAGGTGGACCACGTGCCGCTGACGGTAACAAGATCGGTGGAAGGCATGGAAAACGCGGCAAATACAACAACGCGACAGAGAAAAGCCGACGATGAGGCACTGGAACGAGCGGATCTCGCGTGTCGCGCCGGACGTGAGTAAAAGTCATAAATACAACTTTTATAAATATTTACACTTAAAGTTTATAAATGTTGCTTATAGAAAAAAGTGAATGTAAACGTCATGTAAGTAAAATGCATAAATCCATTGTCAATGAATATGAACATCTAAAGTTTATAAATGTTGCTTATAGAAAAAAGTGAATGTAAACGTCATGTAAGTAAAATGCATAAATCCATTGTCAATGAATATGAACATCTAAAGTTTATAAATGTTACTTATAGAAAAAAGTGAATGTAAACTTCATGTCAGTAAAAATGCATAAATCCATTGTCAATAAATATGAACATGTAAAGTTTATGAATGTTATAAGTAAAAATAATTTAACTGAAACTTCAATGTGCAGTACCACCGCCACCACCCCTGCCTCGCATGAAACAAAGCGTGCTTCACGATCCCGAGCGACATGGAACACACCGTGGATTGCCGTACACGGTTCCCGCAGATACCGAACATGCGCAAATCAAGAGTTGCACGCGACGAACACGTTAGTGTGAAGTGTAAAACACAAAACACAAAACACAAATGACCACATTCCATTAACTTGTTTTGCGCAGGAAAACTTGTGACGCTGGATCCCAACAAGAATAGTGACCAAATGTTGGTGCAAGGAATGCTGGTACCGCCATGTCATCGAACAACACCGTACTCTGCTCGCGACTTTCACAAACGGGCCAACATGCAATTTTTTCCGGAAAACACAGGTTTCAGTCCCACAAGGTATGTGCTTCAAGTAATTATGAACAAACGGCTATGAGTTTCAGTTGCGTCCATTGATGAACTGAGAACGGCCGCAAGACAAGAGGGCCGATACCACTTACGGCCCACGGATGTCACTCTGTGTTCATTCGACGCGCTTGTACTGACCGACGCGTTTGAGAAACTGTACCGGCTTGAGGGTGCCGATGGTGACCAACCAATCACATACACAGGGGACAAGGTCACATGCTGGACACCGAATGGGGAACAGGTAGAATAAAGCTGTATATTCCATGTGTCCATATATGCCACATAAATGAGCACAATTTACACGCAGGGCACATTCATCGCGGACGAGTTCAGGACAATCCGTGACGCCGATGCCGATGACGACACTTTCGACGTCACCAACATTCATCACGCACGCTGCATTTCGTGCACCGTAAGTCACGGCCTGTACATCACGCACACCAATACCATAGTTTATAGTGCCATACACATTCCAAGGACCGATTAATCACTGAAGAGAACCGATGGTTCTTCACAACTGAAGAAAATACGGAAGTGGATGACGATGGCACGATTTCAAAGTTCAAACGCGTCTATGTGCACATGAACCACGCGTGCTTATTCCGACGGTTAGTCAACATGTTCAATAATAATTACGTATACATCCATAAAAACGTACAACGTCGCAGGTATCATGTACCATTCTAGGTACCCGTATTGTCGAATCTACGACGCGATGACTGACAACGACAACTCGGTGACGGTGTCAATATGGCAACCGACTGCGAATTACATCGAGCGCATGAAACCGCAGAAAACTAGAAAGAGACAAGCCATCGTCAGGCTGTACAATTTCTTCGGCTGCGATCCGACGACAGCCATTCCGATTGTCCCATGACAGTCTATCACAGCACGGCTGCTCACAAGTAATTTTATCCACACATAAATCTCGTCATTTCTGTTGTCAATTTTACAGTGTTATCAAGTGTTATCAAACTGTGCTTATACCATACCATATGTCATTAATTATGCCAATGCATTACAAAATAACTGTGCTCATATCATATCTCATTCATTATCATTTTTAAAAAAGCACCATTAGCATGCCATGCTGATGTTCTATTGGCCAGTGAACCAACAAATTGCCAGTGCTCTCGCGTAGTTTGTGCTGAAACTGTGTTCATAAATGTTGCGGTATCGTAAATATGAACGGAAAAGGGGGATCCACGCAACCTAGGTCTAGCCGGCTCCGAGACGGGCGCTTGTAGGATGCGCAGCAGTTCTACACGCAGCAGACATCCGTGCTACCTGGGTGGGGATGATAGGAAGAGGGGCGCGGGCCGGGTCTTTCACTTATGTGCCCGGGCTGGGCCTTGACTTACATGCAGACTGAGCAGCAGCGCCAGCCAGGCAGGCTACACTAGAAAAGGGGCGCGGGATGGGACTAACAGCTGAAAAGGAGCGCGGGTTGCGCATACTTTTCCCGCCAAAAATTAAAACACACCCTGTAATTTGGCCGTTTTACCGCACGGAACTCGTTTTACATCAAATACATTGGGGCGCGGCGGGGCGCGGGGGGGCGCGGGGGGGGCCTGAGGTGTCATTTGGGGGGTTTTTTTGTTGGTTGGGGGGGGGGTGTTGTTGTTGTGTTTTGTTTTTTTTTTTTTTTGTTTTTTTTTTTTTTTTTTTTTTTTTTTTTTTTTTTTTTGTTTTTTTTTTTTTTTTTTTTTTTTTTTTTTTTTTTTTTTTTTTTTTTTTTTTTTTTTTTTTTTTTTTTTTTTTTTTTTTTTTTTTTTTTTTTTTTTTGTTTTTTTTTTTTTTTGTTTTGTTTTTTTTTTTTTTTTTTTTTATTATTTTTTTTTTTTTTTTTTTGGTTTGTTTTTTTTTTTTTTTTTTGTTTTTTTTTTTTTTTTGTGGGGGGTTTATTTGTTGTTTTTGTGTTTTGTTTTTTTTTTTTTTTTTTTGTTTTTTTTGTTGGTTTGTTTTTTTTTTTTGGGGTTTTTTTTTTTTTTTTTGGTTGTTTTTTTTTTGTTGGTTTTTTTTTTGTTTTTTTTTTTTTTTTTTTGTGTTTTTTTTTTTTTTTTTTGTTGGGTTTTTTTTTGTTTGTCTGGTTTTGGTTGTTGTGTTTTTTTGTTTTTTTTTTTTTGCCCCAAAAATGTTCTTCTGTGACGTCTCAACGCTTTTAGGGATAGCGAGATTATTTAAGCCGCTAACCCAATCGCGTTGGGGCCCTCAAAGAACGTGTGCCAGCAACTGTACATTATTACCCAGCGCATCAACCAATTGTAACCAACATTGCACCAGAAATATTTCAAGTTTGCGCATAGAGCTGGAATTATTTCTGGCTTTCGGACATCGACTAAACTATTTTAGCGGTAGAAACGGGTTACACATCAAAAAGGATAGCATTATAGGATTATTTTGTGTGTCACTCGCCACGCATGGCATTTCAAACAATGCTTTGTATGAAGTTTCACGATGAAATATTTGAACATAAAATCCTGAACACGTGACAGATTGAAACAAGCTGTGCTTTGCGCAAGACGAAACTTTTCCCATTTTTCGCCTGTTACAAAACTTTGTAGGCCAATGAAAATTTTTTAATCCAACCCCGTTTGCAGATACATCGTTTCGAAAGTGACTGATCGGAGGTGCCTATCGGGCAGGCTGGATGATGCCAATTTGCCCAGCGTCAAAACAGATTGTCAGGTTCCCGGTAAGAATTATTGTGATATTGATCGTATAAGAATTCGTCAAATCAATCCTGATTTTCACGTTCAGTCATTCTTAACCACTGTGCTATTTGTGATTTTCACAAAACATTTTCTTCTGAAAATAATCTGGCAGAACACACCCACGTTGCTGCGGGTCTGAAACATTTTACTGACTGCATTTTTTGTGTGTGATCGCGCAACGCAACGTTATTGCCACGTTACTTTCCTGCATCACGATTCAGGAAAAAACTTTGACCAATTCTTAGAAAGTCATTGTCCGACCAATATCAGGTATGACAAAAATTTGTGGCTCCAGCAGTAGAAAGTTAAAAGACTTGATACATAAAAGTCACACAACCAGACCAAACCGGATGGTATGGTTCACCGCCACAACAGCACGTTCAGATTGTAGTGAGTTTCTAGTTTCGTTGCCTCATGCACTTTACAGACGAAGGAATTTCCCGTTCGAAGTCGAGGCAGGCAACAAGCTGAACACACAATGAACAAGCAATGCAGCTGGCACACACACAGCTTGTTCTGAAACATTCGAAACGTACACGAGCCCGATGCGTGGCTAGTTGACTAATACGTGTGTTGAGCTTCTTGCCTGCCTGGACTTCGAACGGGAGTTTCTGCATACCTGTAAAAATGCGCGAGGCATCGAAATTAGAAATTTACTATATCACTAAAAATCCACAGTTTCTCGTCCTGTGTTACCTTGGTTGTCGACGACGTCTAAATTGACCAGATGTGGGATCGGGGATTAGCAATAGACAACAGCACACGATTATTAGGATTGGGATGACCGGTTGTTGAGGACGGAAGAGCATTGTGACTGGGTGATATCGGTGATGGAGTCCTGCTGATGCACCCACCACGACGCGTGTTTGCACGACTAGACTGAAATACACAGGGACGTGCGTTGCGCAAAAGATCAGTAACGATACGATTACCTTTGTGGTGAGCACGCATTGCGTTAGATCTGCGGATGCAGTTTCGGCCCGTAATGCCAGGGCGCCATTGCAGTCTGGCATTATGGGCCGAAACTGCTTCCACAGATCTAACGCAATGCGCACCCACAAGCCTAAATCGTGTCGTTAGACTGAAATAATGGAAATAATAATAACTTAAATATTGTTCATTGAGGGTTCTATCAAATGTTAATTCCGTGTAAACATGGTCCGCTATCCTGTTTTGCCGAAGTGCACCTGAGTCCCATCTCAGTTCCGGGGGCTCTACTGGCTTCTCTTCGATGGGATGACATACAAGCAGTATAAAAACAAAAGCTGTCATTTCCTGGGTCTTTGCTTGTTTTGCGACTGTCATTATATACACAGTCAAATCATGAGATCTGCATTTAGAATAACAATCTTACGCAATATTTGAATTGGACGGACAAATTGCATACAGGCGCGAAAGTTTTGTTGCTCATATGCGAATGTGTCTAAATGCAATTTATAGATGATCGATACATACTGTAAAACAGCTTATTTGCGTTTGCTGCAGTGGTTAGTTTTCAATTTTTATTTGAAATTAAAGCGTAGTTTAAGCTGAGCACGCGTATTCGCCGAGTAGTAGTTGAACAAAACCAGAAAATTGCTGAACTTATGCGTATATTGCTGAAAAAAATCAGTGCGTAATGCGTATGAGAGAACTGTTTTATCTGAATGGCACATCTTTATGGGACGGGATGACAAAACATTGTGAAAAACGTTGTGGTAGGTGTTGTGTTTTTTCAAGCAATTAACGCGTTTTATATTCATGTTTATGGTCCACTTTTTTCAGCAGACGCCGAAACGCTGAGCACCTTTGTCGCACGCAAATTTATTGGGGCAACATTCTGCGCATTTTTTCCCGAAAAATGTAGGACTCCGATCGAGAAACAAGCGTTTTTACTCGAAAATATTGACAAGCGGTGGGAAAATTTAGAGCATCCGTCTCATAATGATACTTCCGCGCTTACAAAAACAAATGTTTCAAGTAAATAAAAAGTGAAGGAACGGAAAATTACCATACAAATCACGTCAGACAAATTGGGTTAGCGGCAGCAGGCCATAAGGAAAATTAATGACCACAAATTTCAATTATATCAAGGATGACAACAATTGTTGTTGTTGCCATCGAAATCGAATGAAGATAACGAGAAAAATAGACACCTTTATAGATATATGATACCATTGAACGTAGCGGCATTTAGATGGAAAAACAACCAGACAGATTGTAATTGGGAAATTTACGAACAGCAAACTGCGCCGGCGCAAATATCAGTATACAATAATATCAGAATCACGGACGGACGTGGGAAAATTAGTGGTGTCTCACACAAAAACAACAATAATAACCGTAAAATATTAGTAATTAAACGAAAGTCTGGATATAACGTTAGACGCCTATTGCAAACCGGTCACAAGAATGCTGACTTATGATGAAAAACAATTGACAGACTATAAATCATTTTATTTTGTCCGTTTTATAACAAGCGCAACTGGTGCTTGACAACTAGTGCGTGCGCTCTGGCAGGAAAAACAGCGCGATCGAGATTTTACGGATAAGAATTATCGCTTTATTATGAGCATGACTGAAGGTTTTCGGAGTTCAGACAGTGTCAATTCCGAAGAATGGCAAATAATCCCCCCCCCCACCGAATAAATCCCAAAAGCCGCTTGTTATGAAAACTTTCCGAATAAACCTGCATCTAATGGTCATTTTCAGCCGTGGTTCACACGCTTGTACTTATTGGGGGGGAGGTGCTTCTGAGAAATTATTTTTTCTGAAATCTCGAATTCGCAGCTTATCGCAACTAATCCCTGCGGGACTTATTGGGCACTAAATTTATTTGTTTATCCGGTACTGTACAATAACTGGAATGGTCACAATGCACGAGACATTGTGCAAACTGAAAACCTTAAAGATTCATAATCTTTCGCTTGGCCTGTGGTCTGTGGAAAGGATTCCCAAAAATCTTAACATCATGTAGTAAACGTATACCTGTTGCGTCTGATAATTTTGGTGTTAGTTCAAAGTGGATAAAAACATTATGTACGGCCCATTTGTCAGACAACATGGGAACGGTTGTATCATAAACTTGACAACCGATACCATTAAACGATGTCTTTTTAAGTGGTGACATGAAACATGGATGATGGTATCACGTGAATGGGTGGGGGTTTAATGATCCGTCAACCGTATTGGACCGGAGAATTGAAATGTATACCGTATTGCATAACTGGATTCGAAGTGACGTGCATGTTGCGTTTTGGTATAAAAATGTTTTCGATCGCATGAAGAAAAACAGGATACACAACAGATTCTTGTGCGGTCCGCGAGTAATACTGGTTGCATGCGCGTTGTTGTGGGCGGTTTTTTTATTCCAGTTTTAACCAAAGTTGGCCGGCAGCACAATTTTTATTAAGTGCAACGAACGACACGACAATGGTGTTGTCAGATGGCATACGGTCCTTCCGCGTCGTTAGTCAATCGCCTCTTGCGTATATCGTTCGCAACACGATTTAGTACACAAAAATAGGCATGCACGACAGGATAGGATACATCGGCGGCAAAAACGAAATCGAAAGAAACTAAATCTCGATAAAAAATAATGTTATTTTGTTGTCGTTCGATGCTAAGCTCGTTTTGACACCAATATCAATCGGACGTTGTGAAGCTTTGGCTTTTAGCATCTTCTTTCCTTGATCCTTGGTTGGACCAAAGACACTTTTCAAGGCAAGGCAAGACTTTTCCTGCACACCAGTTTTGAAAAGCTCCATTCCATTGAACACTTGAGTCCCCCGTATGCGTGGACCTCAAAGGTGCCTTCAAGCTTGATTAGTTCCAGTCTCAAGAGGGTATTCTTCAATCTTTTGCCGGGGTATTTCAAAGTAGATCGGCTTTCGAACAGTAAAAAAATTATTTTTTTCTCAACTTGCTGCTGGGAACGCCACTTAGGGCGCCCTTAGTCATAGTGGAAAATGGAAATGGAAATGCAAAAAATATTCTATGTCCAAGTTTTCCATTTCCATTTCCATTATGACTAAGGGCATACTGGAAAATGGAAATGGAAATGAAACAAAACATTTTCTGTGTGAAATCTGACCAATCAGCTGCCGAGAATTGGGTGGAACAGAAAATGTTTTTGTCACATGTCAAAACATGACTGCTGCAGTTTCATTTCCATTTTCCATTTTCCAATATGCCCTTAGTCATAATGGTAATGGAAAATGGAAAACTTTTTGGCAGTTTCCAATTTTTGCATTTTTTTTTTGATTATGGGGCTTTGGGGGGGATTTAGGTTGAATCGGGTTTCGGAAACCGGAATCCGGAAATATTTCCGGAAAACGCATTATTTTTGCATGTAAATTTCTGCGTTTTCCGGAAATATTTCCGGAGTCCGGAAATGTTTTGTATTTTTTGTATGCAAATTATTTCCGGATTCCGGATTTAACCTTAGTTCGCCCTTACACATGTCAAAACCAGACTCGACTCTTGCATAACATTGCTGTTCAGCGTATGTGATGATTTGGTGCTTCAGTTTCCGGGTTGGACAAGATCATAAAGTTTGTCTTGGCGGCATTTGTTATTTTAACTCGTGTGTATTCAGTGTTACGACCGTTAATGGTGTTATTATGGACATGACCATGTTTTTCTGCGCCGTTTTCTGCCAGAAGGATGAGAAATGTTACCTACTCTTAACTGTTTGACGCGCATGCGTGATTCACTTTGTAATCCTGGATGTTGTTTTATGTTTATTCATCATTTTAATCCCAGTATATACATATGTAAAATGAAAGGTCAGATCCAGATCTGTTGCGGAATTTTCGTGCACGACCGCTAAGTGTATCTTAATTTTATTACGGATGCATCTTAGTGTAAGACAATCAAGAATTAAGTAAAAAAAACAACGTAGGCGGATATGAGACAAGTTCGCACGAGAAAAAAACTTGTATTGTTGTGGTTGGCAAAACTACACACGTCCGTCGTTTGAGAGATTGACATCGATAACTGTCGAACTGATGTCGTGTGGGGCGGAATGGCGTCTTCAGAAACGTGTGAAAACATGGAATTTTTTACGTGAAAATAAATGCGGAAACAGGAAGACCATCGGCTCTATGTGCTCTATCTATGGGACTATTGTCAGAAAAGATATAGAGCTTGTAAATTGGAGCAAGGCGTACATAAAAATTTTCGTGCAAAATGAATTGGGGGAACACCCAGTGAAGCAGTGAAACGCTCAGAGGCAAGCCACCACATTGCCAAATGCCAAACCACCCAGACCAACTAGGAAACGCTCTCGAAATAAAGAGAAATCGAGATTTTTTCAGATCATTTGATATCAGAGGTCGCAATCGGGCCGGGTTTGGCCTTTTTGTGTTGTGTTGGGGGGGGGGGGGGGGTTGGGGCCCGGCCCGGCTGTTTTGTTGTGTTTGTTGTGTTGGTTTGGTTTTTTTTTTTTTCCGAGCCCCCAAATCTCCGGCCCGGCCCGACCCGTACCCCCAAATCTCCGGCCCGGCCCCGCCCGAACCCCCACTGGACAATACTGATCACTCACTTGCCTGAATCCGTCAAGAATTTCAGTATTTTTGACAAAAAAATGCCCTCTTTAGTTTTTGACTTTTTCAGTAAAATAAGTCACTTCACAAGCTTCTGGGCCGGGGTGTTTGTGGGGCTTCTGCCCGGCCCGGCCCGGCCCGGCCCTGCCGAATCCCCCCCGGCCCGGCCCCGGGGCCCGAGACAAGGCCCCAATCGGCGGCCCGGCCCGGCCCGGCCCGGCCCGGGCCCGGGCCGGCCCAATTGGGCCCCTAGAAGAGAAATCGAGATTTTTTCAGATCATTTGATATCAGAGAAGTTTGGGGTCGCGGCTGGCTCGGCTCTGCTCCTGCCCCTCGCAGGCCGGCCCGGCGCCCGCGGCGCCCCCCCTCCCCGGCCCCGCCCGGCCCCTACCCCCAAATCTCCGGCCCGGCCCGGCCCGAACCCCCAAATCTCCGGCCCGGAAATTTTCCATGAAAAAGTCGCCAGATAGACAATACCAATGGTGTGGCTGGTGGATGGGGGCAGTGTTGGAGGCAGTGGTGTCGTTGGGAAATCAAAAAGTCAGGATACCGGATACCCAAAATCCAAAATTTTCGGATACCGGATAGGCCTGGGCACAATACCACTTTTGACACCCAATACCAATACCCAATACCAATACCGGCCCTGTACCAATACCCAAAACCAATACCAATTGGTGAACCAATACCAATACCCTAATACCAATACCGGGTGAGACCCAATACCAATACCAATACCCAATACCAGATCAATACTACTGAAGTGTCTGGTATTGGGTTTGGTATTGGGTTGGTATTGGTATTGAGTATTGGGTATTGGGTTGGTATTGGTATTGGGTATTGGTCTTAGTATTGGTTTGGTATTGGGTTTTTGGTCTGGTATTGGGTTTGGTATTGGTTTGGTATTGGGTTTTGAGTCAGGCAGTGCTGTGGCTACTTTTGCGGGGCGGGTAGGGTACATAGGTGGAAAAAATCGGGGCGGGTAGGGGGTAGTGTACCTGGGATCTTGGGGGGGGGGGGAAATCCGGTTTGGTGGGGAGGGGGGGGAGATTTTTCGGGGCTAGTAGGGCACAACACAAGTTTTTTAGATTGCCTGTTTTTATGTACTAAAAAGTACATATATCATATCGCGCGCAGCGCGAAATTTTTTGCACTTTTTAGGGTGTTCGGTCGAAATTTGGGCATTTTTGATCGAAAAATGGTCATTTTGAGGGTAAAAATCGGGGCGGGTAGGGTACCAGGGCGGGGCGGGTAGGGGGGTAGGGTACCAGAGCGGGGCGGGTAGGGGGGTAGCGTACCAGGCCGGGGCGGGTAGGGTACCATTGGGGGGGGCACCCCCCCACCCCCCCCCAGCCACAGCACTGGTGTCAGGTATTGGGTTTGGTATTGGTTTGGTATTGGGTTTTTCTGGATTAGTATTGGGTATTGGTTTTGACCCAATACCTGGGCAAACCCAATACCAACACCCAATACTATTGATTCCAGGCCAGCTTCAATACCAATACACAATACCAGAATTAGACCCAATACCATTACCAAACACTGGTATTGGCAGTGCTGTGGCTGGGGGGGGGGGGGGTGGGGGGGGGTCCCCCCCCCAAGGTACAGTAGGTAGGTTGCCGCCCCTCGCCTGGTACAGTAGGTAGGTTGTCGCCCCTCCCCTGGTCTGGTACAGTAGGTAGGTTGCCGCCCCACCTAACTTTTCACCCAAAACATTCATTTTTGGCTTAAAATTGCATAAAATTAGCATATTTGTCTGCAAATAGGCGAAAAATCGCGCGCTGCGCGCGAAATTAGTGTTTTAGGCCACATTTTCTTCAGTATTTAGACATAAAAAATTTCGGTTTCCAGAGGACCCCCCCCCACGGGGTACGCCCCCCCCCCCCTAGCTCGGCTGGTACAGTAGGTAGGTTGCCGCCCCGCATTTTGGGTGGTACAGTAGGTTGCCGCCCCGCCGGGGTAGCTACACCACTGGGTATTGGTATTGGTATTGGGTGGTATTGGTATTGGGTATTGTGCCCACCCATAATACCGGATACCCAAAATGAAAAATCTCGGATACCAGGGGGGGTTGCCTCCCAAAATAAAAAATCTCGGATACCCAGGGGGGGGGGTTGTTCAAAAAAGGTCAATTTTTTTAGACGAAAATTGAGCAAAATTGGTGTTGGAAGCGCAAAAACGGTCATTTTTGGGGGTTATGCTTGCGCCAGCAAGCGATTTTGAGCATTTTAGAGGTAAAAATGGGTGATTTTTACGGTTTTCGGAAAAATTTTAGGGTAGGATACCCCTGGACAAAAAGTCAGGATACCGGATACCCCTGGGTGAAAAAATCAAGATACCAGATACCGGATACTAGGGGGGGGGGTAACCCCCCCTTCCCCCCCCCCAACGACACCACGGGTTGGAGGTACTCTGGAGGGGGGATACCTACTGTACCGGGCTCGGAGAGGGGGGGATACCTACTGTACCAGAGCCGACGGCCTGGGGGGGGTTATGTACCTAGGGGGGGTTAGGTTTTGGGGTGAAAATTTTTTATGTGTTTATTATGTGTGGAATCGTGTGAAAACGTAGTATTTGCGCGCATAGCGCGCGAATTTTGGGTAATTTGAGGCAAAAACCACTGATTTTACACTAATTTTGGCCATTTTGGTCAAAAATTGGCACTTTTGAGGCAAAATCGGGGGATACCTAACTGTACCGGGGTGAAAATCGGGGGGATACCTACTGTACCATGCCAAACATCGGGGCGGATACCTACTGTACTAGGCGAGGGGGGATACCTACTGTACTGGGGGGGCTACCCCCCCAAACCCCCCCCCCCCCACCTCCAACACTGGGTGGGGGTCACCCCCTAGGTACAGTAGGTAGGTCGCCGCCCCCCGGCTGGTACGGTAGGTTGCTATTTTGGCTCAAAATCGTATAAAATCAATATTTTTCACTCCAAATAATCGAAAAAATCGCGCGCTGCGCGCGAAATGAGGGTTTTAGAGTACATTTTCAAATTTTGTTCCCCCCCTAGCTCGGCCGGTACAGTAGGTAGGTTGATTGCAGGCAGTGTAGTTCCTGGTCCGGCGCGGCGGTTAGTGTACCTACCCCTTTTTTCCGTGCGGCAGTTAGTGTACCTCCCTGGGGGGAAGGGGGGAAGACCCAAATCCAGGAAAAAGTCACTTTTTGAGGTTGAAACTTGACCGATTTTTGCCCCTTTTTGGAAAAAATTCTCCATAAAAAGGGTATTTTGGCGACTTTTGACATCATTGACCTGAAAATCACCCATTTTAGGCCTAAAAATGCCCATTTTAGGCCTAAAAATGCCGATTTTAGGCAAAAATTGAGGCGGTTAGTGTACCTGGCGCGGCGGTTAGTGTACTACTGTACCTTGGTCGCGGCGGTTAGTGTACCTTAGGGGGGGGACCCCCCTCCCCCCAGGAACTACACTGATTGCAGGCCTTTCTGATGGTATAGTAGGTTGATTGCGCGCCTGGGTAGCCACACCACTGGACAATAGTGATCACTTACTTGCTGAATCCGTCAGAAATTTTAGTATTTTTGACAAAAAACCCTACTTTTTCAGTAAAATAAGTCACTTCAGAAGCTTCGGGCCGGGGTGCCCGGCCCGGCCCGGCCCGACCCTCCAAATCTCCGGCCCGGCCCGAGCCAAAAGCCCAAAATCGCGGCCCGGCCCGGCCCGAGGTCGGGCCGGCCCGATTGCGACCTCTGTTTGATATTGATTTGATGAGATTTGTGGATTTTTGGTTGTTGCTTTGCTTTTGCTGATTTGTTGGCGGTCTTGTTTCTGGTTGTGCGTGCCACAGATTCTAATGCCCCTTTTCAGATTTGTTGGACGATATAACTCACTCGAACACAAAATGAGCGCATCTGGTCCTCCGGCTGGTGGTGGCGCACAAAGCGCGGGCAGTAAGTTTAATCGATCCGATGCCGATACCGTTCCGTTTTTTGTTCTGATTACCATATTTCATCTGACCTCCAATTTTAGGCATGCTCTGCCTAAAGGGCCCAATTATATGGCCGGCCCCCGTAATACATACAGCCCCCCCCGCCCTCCCCCTCCAACTGCCCTAAGGGCTGTCGGCTTCGTTCGGCTACTACAATTGCGGATCAGTGATTAGGATCGGGCCCATGGATTTTTTTAACTAAATTTAGTAGCTTTTTAGCTACTAAATTTTTTGAAAAGCTAGTAAATTTTCAAATTTAGAAGCCTTAAAGCTACTAAATTTTGTATTTTGGCCAAAAAAGCTAGTAAAATGGCTCTTCAGCGGCAAAAAAGCTACAAAATTTTTTATTTTACTAGCTTCTTGCTACTAGCCCATTTTGAGAAAATAAACCCTGGTCGGGCCTTTTTTCAGAACTTAGCAGGGGTACCCTGCACCAGTGTAGTGGCAGGCCTGGGCACAATACCCAATACCCATACCCAATACAGACCCAATACCTGGTATTGGTATTGGGTATTGCGTGGCGCGCTTGGTATTGGGTATTGGGTGGGTGCGATTCCATTTAGGCAATTCCAAAATGGCCCATAATTTTTCTAATTTTTTCTAGTTTTTCCCTCAAATTGATGGTTTCTGATCAGAAATTCTTTCGAGTGTGTATACCAGACAACTGAACTTGCTTCTCAAATGATAGAAAAGCACTTTCATCATCACCAAAAAGTCAAAATTTTCCCAGATAATCTTCAACTTTGGTATTGGGTCAGGTATTGGGTGGGTCTGCCCAGTTGGTATTGGGTATTGAGTATTGGGTCAGAGAGGCCAGGTCAGGTATTGGGTATTGGGTGGGCCTAAAAATCGGTGTTGTGCCCATGCCTAGGCAGGCCCATGTGTGGGAGGATTTTGGTCACCAAAAAAGACGAAAAAACACCGTTTTTGTGATACAATTTTGGCCAAAAATTGAGGTAAAAATAGTACTTTTTCCAAATTTTCGCCGAAAATCGCCTACAAGTAGGTATTATGGGTGGGTTTGCGCAAGGAGCGCGCGCTTTTTTGGGAAGACAAAGTCGAAAAACACCGATTTTTGCCTTGAAAGGTATAAAATTGCTTGTGAGAGGTATGATTTGGAGTTGTGAGAGGTAAGTACTCAACCCCCCCCCAACCCTCCCCTCGGGGTTTGTGGTAGGTAAGTACTGATGGGGTTACTCCCCCAATCCCCCCTGCCACTACCATGCCTTGCACAGGGTGTTGACGATAGATAGATTGGGACCCAAACTTGTTGACGATAGATCAGTGTAGTTCCTGGGGAGGGGGATGGGGTCCCCCTCGGGTACGTCTGTTCCCCCTCCCCATCCATGGTACGCCTGCCCCACTGTTCCCCCTCCGGGTACGTCTGCTCCCCCAATTTTTCCCTAAAATAGGCAAATTTAGGCCTAAAATAGGCGTTTTAGGCACAACATTAGTGATTTTTAGGTCAATGTCGTCAAAAAATCGCTAAAATACCCTTTTTATTGAGATTTTTTTCCAAAAAGGGGCAAAAATGAGTCAAATCTTCGACCTCAAAAAATGACTTTTCTCCAAATTTGGGTCCTCCCCCAGTGTAGTGGCAGGCCCATGTGTGGGAGGTAAGTATGATGCGGGGGCGAGAAAGTTAGCTGGGTGCCCGATTTGAGGGTGTTGGTCTAGGAGTCAAAAACCACATGAACATTGGTCGAAATTATGCCAAAATGAGCCTTAAAATACTTATCCTTGTGCACGTGTGAGAAAAAATTTGAGCGAATTTGATCGTCTTGGAACATAAAATGGCCATTTTCGTACTAAGATCAGCACTTTTTTAACTTGATTCCTAGCCAGTTTGGGATATGGGTTTGGGAACAAGAAAGCTGCCTGGCAGTTGTAGGGGTATAACCTCATGCTCCCCCCAACTGCATAACTGCCTGACTAATGAAACTCAAAAACAATAAAAACAATGGAAAAATGGCCTCAAAAATTTGCTACTAAAAATTGTCCTTTTAGTAGCAATTGCTACTAGCCGATTTCGAAATAAAAACCCCTGCTTGCAACTACCCCTTAGGGGAAAGGGTACGTACCTTGCAACCATCTCGGAGGGTACCTTGCAATTATCAATTTGTGGTTTTCATGAACGAAAATGGGTATTTTTCGACCTCAAAACCCCAAAAATCCATCCCCCCAGTGTACTTGCGTATTTTTCCGCAAAATATAGTTTTGGAAAAAACGTTTTTTTTCGGAAAAAACCGTTTTTTTCAAATATTTTTCCTGTACTTAAGGATACCCATGGTCCAAAAACGCCTATTTTGGAGAAAATTTCGTCGGGAAATGGCCTGAAACAGGCTAAAAATGCTCTTGGAGATTAAAAAGTGCTCATTTTGAACTGTTTTGTACCGATTTACATTGGTTTTGACAACATCCTCTCGCAACCTTGGAAAATATCTCGGAAATTTTTGAAAAAAACCGTTTTTTTCAAAAGTAGCCACTTGGAAAAATTTCCGGAAAAATAAAAGCGTTTTTTCTGTGAAAAAAAACGGTTTTTTTTCCGGCCCGCAAGTATACCCCCAAGGGTACCTTGCAAACATTTGCCTGCCACAACACTGGTACTTGTGTACCTTGATCGGCTTCGGGGAAATTAGTGTACCATAGGGGGCACCCCCCAGGAACTACACTGCTGTAATCGTGGGGTGTGAAGTTGGGTGCTGAGAATAATCGCTTGATTGTATTTGTATTGTTGCAGGTTACGGTGGTCAGGCAGGAGCGTACGCAAACTACACACCTGAGGTGAGAGAGACGAGGCGAGCGTGGAACAGAAAAATTGTGCATAAAATTGAAACAAAGAGAAAACTGAAGCGTGTTTGATATTTTTCTGGCGAAGTCGAGGAAATTACGGTTTTTGGAAAGTTTAGAAATATTACAGCACCTTTCTCAATATAAGAGTATAAACCTCTCACGCTGACTTGCACTTTTGTGCGCACCTGTGGTATTACACATTTAGGAAAAGGATGGTTGTTTTTTGGATACAGGCCGGTGGTGTTCGCACTGACGAGGCCTGGCGCCTCGCAGTTCTGTTAAAACGGGACGAAACCGGGCGAAACTAACTGATCTGAAGAATTTGATAAAACAAATTTGTACTTTTACGCTCCAGACTTTATTTACAGTGAGATTTTCCGGACCGGCTTTTTCTGTCACCATATGGTACAAAAATGTCATTGAGAAAATATCATGTATACTTTATATAGAGAGGCATCCACCATCAAGAGTGTCACTATAATCTGGGTAGACTGTGCGAGTGCAACTATATCCAAATTCTTCCTTTTCTTCTCAGCAAATGGCACAATATCAACAACAGTGGGCGCAGTACTATCAGCAACAAGCGGCCGCTGGCGGTGGAAGAGGCGGCGCGCAGGCTGGACAAGCGGGTGGACAGGACTATCAACAGGTTGGTTTGTGAGAAAAAAATAGTGAATTGTGTTTGTGGTTTAATTGTGTGACTTCGGCAGACAACATCGGCGTTGGCAGCCCATGTGTTTGTTTGATGTCATTGTTCATTTCGGCGTTCGGTTAAATCAGGCCTGTTCGGGAGCTTATATGAATAATATACATGGATTTTTTTACCAAATTTAGTAGCTTTTCAGCTACTAAATTTTTGAAAAGCCAGTAAATACTGTATATCAAATTTAGTAGCCTAAAAGCTACTAAATTTTGTATGTTGGCCAAAAAAGCTAGTAAATTGGCTTTTCAGCGGCAAAAAAGCTACTAAATTTGTGATTTTACTAGCTTCTTGCTACTAGCCCATTTTGAAAAAATAAACCCTGATAATACAATATATGTTAGGATTTGTTTTTTTGCCAAAAAATGGGCGTTGCCGGCTTTTTAATGCAATAATACATGTCAATTTTTGTTTAATACATGTAATCCCAGAATAATATGTCACAATTACATATATTACGTATATCTGCACAGCTATGGGTTAAAGGTCGCTAAGCTTTTACCCAGTCAGCTAATCTAAATCAGCATTTATATTATCCTCACCCGCGCTACAATAATCAATTTTCTGATAAGTTCTAGTTCATAAAATCTTTGGTATTCATATATCCTGACAGATTTTGCTCCGGATCAGTGCAGTAGCAAAGTGTCTTGCGTTTGAAAAGACCCTGACGATCGATTATTCCAGGCTTGGGCCGCATACTACGCTCAACAGGCAGCCGCAGCGGGCGGAGGAGGCGGCGCCCAAGCGGGAGGCGGTGCCGGAGGTTACGGCGGTGGCGGAGGATATGGACCTCCACAAGGTTAGTAATTGAATTGGGTTTACTTTGTGATGAGGCTGGGCCGGTGCTGCCGATAACTTCGTGATTTTGGTGGTTTTTCTTGTCCATGTAAAGCTTTTTGCCAAAAAAAGGATATTCTGAAATTCCTAATGATGCCACTCATTTCAATTAGCGTGGACGTTGTTCATTTGCTGTTGAGGTCTTTCATTACAAGTCTTTCCAGGCGTAATTTACAGCCAAACGGCAGAATTTGCGGGTGCAAATTGACAAATGTTAGGCACTTTAGGTGCAACATGTGAAAATTTTAGCGGCAGTTTGCACCTAACCGCCTGATCTTTAGGTGCAAGCAAACAAGTGTCCGAAAAAAAGTGTCTGAAAATCTATATTTGCTCCTGCCGAGATGAACAATTCCTACGCTGGTCGAAATTGGTTGGATGAGTGAATCTCAAATTATGCTCAATACAAAAAGTCACGTGCCCCAAACACAGCACGCATCCGATCCGACGTAATCGGGGCATCACCCACCACACCAACTTTGAGCTCACTAGCTTTCGTTTGCTTTTTGATACTTCTCAACAAAGATCGACAAAATCATAATAGATCGTGCAATAGCGCATATATTTTCAATTAACCAATAAGTTTAACCATAATGCGATTTCTTGCCACCCAGGTGGTCCCGGCGGTCCGGGTGGTCCGGGCGGCGGCTACGGAGGCGGTGGCGGTGGCCCCCCTGGCCCGCAGAATGGATACAGCGGAGGCGGGGGTGGTCGAGGAGGGTATGGCGGAGGTGGCGGATACGGAGGAGGAGGTGGCTATGACGATTACGGCGGCGGCGATCGGGGATATGGCGGGCCACCGCGTGGTGCGTGATGTTTCACTGGATCACAACCAGACCTTTTGATAGTGAAACAGTCTGCTTCAATGCAGCTCTGAGCTCAGTTCCAAAGAGGGTAGGCGTTCGTTTAGATCCACACACTTCGAAAAGTGCCCGTGGAAAAGTATCAGATGCAGCTTTGCAGCAAAAACGTGTAAATAGCGCTCATACAAAGTGGTTCTCTGATTTTGAGGTGGCCGAGGTGGTGGACCTCCCGGCGGTGGCAGAGGAATGCCCGGTAAGGAAACGTTGCAATATCTGGATTACAAGCGTGTACAAACAACCACATTGGTTTTTCTGCACTATCAATTGATTCTGGGAGTCGGTACCCGACAACCGATACTGTACTTGGCTGCTGCATCTCGCGTGTTTCTAGCTGAACTGTTTTTTGTCAACTCAGGGTTCTTTCGCGTGTTCGGGCTAAACATGGTGAACGTTGTTTTAATATCCACGAATCTTACCCACTTGTTGCGCAGTTTCTGTTCGTTCTCTTGATGAAAGCCGTAGATCGTCATTGACAGTTCGGTGCATGTGTAACAAATTCGGGATATTAGTGCCACGCGCTTGAGCGAAACCGTGCGGTTATACACAGTTGGGTTTTTTTCAAGCGCGATGTTTGTCTGTTTTGGCTTGACTGTGAGCTTTGTCAGAGCGAACTAGTGAGTCTCAGTGTGTATAAAATATGAAAACTCGTCGTCTTTGCTATACGCGTGGCACTAATATCCTACTGTTTCACTCCCCCACTACAACAATCCGTCTGCCACCCACTTGCAGGCGGTCGCGGTCGCGGTGGTGGCTGGGGCGGCGACCGCGGTGGCGGGTATGGCGATGACCGCGGTTACGGCGGGGGACGCGGCGGATACGAGGACAGACGCGGCGGGGGTGGGGGCTATGGAGGCGATCGACGCGGGTGGGTGATTTTGAGATTGGTTATTCATTTGTTAAATGGATACAGTACATTGCGATAGGGAGATCGCTGACGGGAGCATTTGGGTGGAGTGAATGACACAGGATCTTTGATGCAACCGGTTTTGGATCGATCAGGCATCCGGTCTTGGTCGCGCGACTTTCTGCTTTGACGAGATTTCTGAGATCTACCGATGACACTAATTTTGACCAGCGTAAAAGTTGTTTGCTTGTGAACGTGTTTTCTTTTGTTTCGCTGGTCGCATTTTGTGCTGTCGGCAGTGGTGTCGTTGGGAAATCAAAAAGTCAGGATACCGGATACCCAAAATCCAAAATTTTCGGATACCGGATGGATACCCAAAATCAAAAATCTCGGATACCAGGGGGGTTGCTCCCTAAAATAAAAATCTCGGATACCCAAGGGGGGTTGTTCAAAAAAGTCAATTTTTTAAGAGGAAAATCGAGCAAAATCGGTGTTGAAAGCGCAAAAATGGTCATTTTGGGGGTTATGCTTGCGCTAGCAAGCGATCTTGAGCATTTTGGAGGTTAAAATGGGCGATTTTTACGGTTTTCGGAAAATTTTTAGGGTAGGATACCCTTGAACAAAAAGTCAGGATACCGGATACCCCTGCGTGAAAAAATCAAGATACCGGATACCAGGGGGTAACCCCCCCCCCCTTCCCCCCCAACGACACCACTGGTTGTCGGTATATCGTCGCATACTCACTGGAAATGTCGCGTCACCAAAACCGGACCGAGTGATTGTGATTGATCACAGTTTGATCACACCAAATCAGTTTGAAACTGGCCGACCCGTTTTTTGCTGAGCTTGATTTTCAGACCTGTTGTTACATCGAACGGTTTTGTTTCGTGAACTCCACCCAGACAATTGGGCTACGGTGGTGGCTCTCTGCTTGTGATCTGTGAAACATCAGTCATTCTTATTTGGGAAGACTTTTGTTACCAACCAGCTGACTGACACTTCACAGCAGAATGAAAAAAGCAATTTGCTTGCTTCTCGGAGCCAGTTACCGTAGTCCGATTTGTAAAACATGCTCCATCAGGTGAGTTTTGATTGATTGAGTTGATGTGTGTCACAAAACCAAACCATGCTGGTCTCTCTACATTCAGAGTGAAATTGACAGAGTGCCCGGGTACCATCAGAGTCACAGAGAGTCGTCGACACAAACAGAGTGTGTTATTGGTTGACTGCTGCTGCTGACATAAAACAGGCTGACGGGCAGTGGTGGTTCATTGGTTAATGTGGTCGATGCTGGGCAGAAATTAGATCATTTTGTTGCATGCCTTCTTATAGTCAGAATCTTTAAAAAAAACATTGTAAACAGCAAACACAAGCTTCGCAGACTCGTAGTAGTTGCTTTATTTTGGTCAGTTTTAGCACCACCAAACCGCTGTTTTTCTAGCTCTCTACAGGTGTAGATGATGACCACATAAAGGTAAGTTTACGAGTACAGTACCCTGCCACTGCCTACCGCTACCGTAACCCGTCAGCCAGCCAGTCAGTCCAGTCACAAGAGTCGACGACGGGGTGTACTGTACCCGAAAAAATCGAGTGAACTATTGGTGCCAGATAATTATGGCTAAATGGAGTCGAGTGGTACCGCGTCACACTACCAAACGGGCTGTGGGTACACAAAGTGACAGAGTCGGGTATCACACACACACAGCGTATTGATTGAATATACGCGTACACACGAGTGTGGTGAAACATCATCAGACAGAGTGTCAAGCAATCAATGAGTGTGTACCTTTAGACCCGGCGGCGGCCGGGATTCGCGCGGAGGCTGGCAAGGTATTTAATCGCAATAATATTATAAAGTTCATTTATGTATATAAACATACTTTTTGTGTTTTAGGATGTATAGGATATACTTTTTACAGTCGTTTTTTTCGTGTTCACACGCACTATCAACGTTCATCTCATGCTTTATCTCGTTTTTTGGCTTTTCAATCGGCAACTGTTTTTTCCTGTCCGGTTTGACAACTATGATCTTTGCGACAGACATTTGAAAAGTAGCGCCCAGGATGTCACCAGACCTTCTCTTCACAAAATTTTGAAACTGTCTTTGTTTTCCCACCTGCCATTACCCCAATCTCTTTATAATTATCGTTTTGTAGTCTTTTTTGAAAATCTGCTTTGTGTAGTGCATAAGAATGCATCATCATCAAAAACTTTGTCTCATTCGTTACTGACTACTCTTAGCAGCAGCAGCAGCGTATTTCTGTAATGACTTAATTGCGCCTTCTCGCAATAACCGTATCTTAATCGGTCAAACCAATTAGAGTACTGTGTGTGTGTATTGTACACGCGCATGGGTACCTAGTTGTGCGGGTATCTGGTGACTGACTTAATTGGTCTTTATCTAGTCCGGTGTTGATGTTGATAGTAAGGTTGTTCTTTGTGCCTTGGTCTGCCCTTGAGTGCATGGAGTGCACTCGTGCAATTAGTAGACACGCACGTGTGCAGTGGAGGCTGACGAACTTTGGTACCACTGTGACAACCAAACCAAACCACAACATAGACACGTAGTAAACTAATTAACCGTAATTTACTGACTGACTTTAGTTTGCGATGGTATGTATGCCTGTCGCCTTGTGTAACTGTAACTGTCATCCAACTGTATGTGGTAGTAATAATCGCCTAATTCGGTATAATCGCAATCAAGGACATTTTGGTCGTTGTGTGACCAACATTGGACCAGTTAGTATGCGTATTTGTTTGTGTAATCGGTCGGACATTCACTGTATTTGGATTTGGATTGGACTAGATTCCTTCTGATCTGATGTGACCCTTGTGTTTACAGTAATTCAGTCTCTCTCTCTCTCTCTCCCTTTTCGCACAAGTTACTAGTTACCGTAACCCAGGTCCTGCGCAGAATAGTGCTGCTGCGGTACTATAACCTGTCCTATACATATACTGTACCTGCTTGCTGCTGTACGATGAAAGTTATAAGCATCAACTCCTGTACTTTACTTTATACTTCGTGACCGACGATAACAAACAGAGTCAAGTAAAGCTGCTGCTGCTGCTTGTGGTACTTCAACTGGGGGTACATAATACCCACCCGGTTGCGCCAAGCTCTACGCACAGCCAGCTAACCGAGTGCACAGTAAAGTAAAGTACAGAGTACAGTTAGATAGAATTGTTCTTGCATTACAGTCGGGCTGTTTCTGAGTCTTCTGTGCACTGCGGGTGCGACTGCAAAAAGGAGGCACTTAAAGCAACAGTCGACTGACTTTAAGCAGCGGCAGCAAGTTCTAGCTGGAGCTTCGCACTATCCAAACAGGCAGCACCATCTAGTATTGTGTGATGATTGTCATTTACTCAGTCAGCAGGCTCAACTATCTGACTCCACAACTCAGTGAGTGAGTGAAGTACTTGAGTTGAGTTTGGGGACAGATAGATAGATTGTTCGTTGGAAAGGTGCACCGCTGCTTCTTGTTTTGTGAGAATTCCAACGTGCGATCTGTCCTGATTTACAAAGCTCATTTGTTTGAATCTGTTTTTCTTACTCGGCTCCCGGTTTGCAATGCACCTGTTTTCTATGTGATCATGTTTTTCTGCAACTGCGGAGCAAATAATCTGCGATTTTCAGTTCTCAGACAGTAGTATACGGTATCAGACAGGTCGCTATACGATGAACTTTATGGGGTTAGGGTATAAAGTGCCAGTCAAACTTTACTTTATCCCATTTGTTGATTCTGTCGTTCTGCTTGTTCTGATCGGTATTGTTTAACATGTCACCTCACCAAGCAGACCTTTGAACTTGCACGCTGAACCTGAACTAAAAGGGATCCCATTGGTGTTTTTCTCATAACTCAACGATGTGCACCTTGATTTGTTTGGCGCACACACACAGATGTATTGGGTCAAGTGGAGGCCCGATAGCTGCCTGGATTGGATGGGGTGCGACTTTAGTTCAAGTTGTTCATCACTGAGTTATTGTCAAACGAACTCAGTAATGTCGGCATCAAAAGAATAGGAATCTGTCTCGATCCTCTGTTTGTTGATGTTGTTAGACAAACACACACAGTGCGTTTGTGTGTGTGACTTTTGATGCTGCGAGCGAGTGAGTTGGTAGTTAGTTGACTAACTGAGCCACTTAAACCGAAAACTGATCAACAGCTCAAGCCAACTCGCTGTTTGGGGTTTTGTTTGATTTTGGTTGAGTACTTGGCCCGGCATCTGAGGGCAAACCTCTGTGGCGTGTTCGCTCGTTCATTTAGAAGTTAGGATAGGTGCAGTGGGATTTAGTTTTGTTTGCTTTTATATCTACTATATCTCACTGCTCGCTCCAAGATCTTCCAGAGGGTTTTATTAGTTTGTGGGTTTGGTACTCAACTCAACCCGGCGGAGTTATGGTACTTCACTAATATACACTTTGTTCCGCAATGTTGCGCAGAACTTGAGATTATTATTATTTTTATTTCTGAAACTGCGCAAAATTTGAATTGAACTTACTCGAGTAAGTGTTGTTGACCAAGTTTTTTAAGATTGGTCGGCGGTAGTCATTGCAATTCGGTTGTAACATTTGGGTAATGTGGTGCGCCACATTGCATTGGCAGATACAAATTTGTGTTTCGCGACATTTCATTTCAAGCCGAAGTATTTGCCAGAATTATTAGATAAACGAGGCAGTGCTCACATTCCACACCAGTTCGCAATTCGCCAGTCCGGACTTCGGAACCGAATTGTGTTTCTAGAAACTAAGCTGTTGCCCACCATTTTGCTGTTTTTTTTCGCATTTGCCGAATGTGATTCCTTCATTCCGTCACCCAACAAGCAAAATAGATGCATAGTTGCTTCAGATATGGTACAATCATCCTCATATTCCTGCAATGATACCAGGTTCAGATCACCCGTCCCACCATTATTCGTCTCATAGCGCACACCATTCTGTGTGTTCACCATAAGGATCTCTAAATACGAGTAGATAATCTTAATATCGAGATAATTGGTCAAAAAAAATAAATCAATAAATCGATAATTGTAGATCGTGGCGGTCGCGGTGGCGGCGGCGGGCGTGACTACTGCGGAGGCGGCGACCGCGGTGCACCTCCGTCCGAGCCGGTGGTGCAAAAGGAGACCATCTTCGTCAGTAATGTCGGACCGGCGGCGACCGAAGAGCTCATTTCGCAATTCTTTGCGTCGGCTGGCGAATTGGAGGTTTGCGTTCGTTCAGTGATGTAGTTGGTCCTTCGCAAGAAAGCTAGCTAGCTGGCTGGGTACCCCGATTTGGGGGGTATTGGCCCTGAAGTCAAAAACAGGGGTTAAAAAAATTGGTCGAAATTATGCTAAAATAAGCCTGAAAATGCGTATTTTTGTGCACGTGTGAGAAAATTTGAACGAATTTGACCATTTTGGCCCATAAAATGGTCATTTTGGCACTAAAATCAACACTTTTTTTTACTTGGTGACCGAGCAAGAAAGCTACCTAGCAGTTGGGGATAATACCCCCCATACCCCCCAACCACATCACTGCGTTAGTTCGTTGTGTATCTATGGCTCTGTTTGGTTATTTTTTCGGTTTTTGTGAGTTGCAGTGATTGGTGGTCTGGTCCCCAGCCACGGTCTCATTTAGCTTTTTTCTAAATTATCTCAAATTAAGAAAGAAAAATCTGCCAAAGCCTCAACCGCTGGTCAATTTTGCAGGCCGATGAACGATCGGATACGGGTTTCAAAATCAAGATCTATTATGACAAGGAGACGAAGAAGAGCAAAGAGGAGTGCACGGTGACGTTCAAAACTCCCGAAATGGCGAAGGAAGCTGTCGAAAAGTTCAATGGTCAGCGAAGTTGCATTTTGGAGAATTTCAGGGTTTTTGATTCACTTGGGCAAGACTCAGTCACTGTTGTTGAATTATTTGTTGGGGTTAAATTTTCAAATACTTGCAATTTTGAATCATCGAGAATAGGAGACGGCCAGTGGCTTGTATGTTTCCAATATTCAAATCACATGGCGCACAATAGTTGGGCTTGTGAAAATTGCTTTATTCTGTTGTTTGGTTTCCGTATGATTTCAGTAACATAGTAACATTGTTCATGGCATTTTCAAGCTGCATATACAGTATTGTTGAAACATTTTCCTGGTTGTTTGCAAGTTGGGATAATGAGATGCTTTCGCATTATTGTTGACTGACTACTGTATTCTCGTATATTCCGATCGGATCCCTGAACGGGAAGAACCAACAGAATTCGTTTCGAAATGCCAACAAAATAATGACAACAATGCTCTCATAAAATATGAACGCATTTTATCAATTTCCAGGCCAGTTCTTTCCGGGCAGCAACACGCCGATGGCCGTCTCGATAGCGTCCTACACGCCGAAACCGGATCGGGGACGTGGCGGAGGAAGAGGCGGAGGACGTGGAGGAGGAGGAGGTGGGTTGCGGCAGGGTCGTTTGATGCATTTATCGGTGTGTGATTGGGTGAAATTGTGATACGAGCACCGTTTGTCGGGAAGTGTGTTTGTTTCAACAGTTTTTCTTGTTCTTTGAACTGGGAGACTGTTTGAGCGTGTTTTGGGTTGCGTGTGGACATCTGGTGCATTAATACTGACGATGACCTGGTGCGCCGCTGGTCAACGAGAGCAGGTCGAAAAAGCGCATATAAGAACGAACGTTTCACTTTGTACCACGTGAGTTGTGCGCTTACTGCCCGATTGAAGGAAGATACATGTGCATAAAACCTTATACACTTGGAACTAATTAATATACCGATGTTGGTAGGTTTATTGCTCTAATGACGCATAAAACCATGCACGTAAATTAGTGATAGAAGCGCAGTTACAAGATAGGGTGGGACAATTACGGAAATGAAAATAGTTACAACACAGGTTATAACAAAACCACAGCAAATAAAAGCTACAAAAGAGGCAAAGGAGAGAGAAAGATCACGGTGTCCGATATACCGTACCGATACATAACCATTTTCTTCATTCGTTTGCAGGTCGCGGCGGTTTCGGCGGTGGTCGAGGCGGGTTTGGAGGCGGTGGCGGACGTGGCGGAGGAGGAGGTTTTGGCGATAGAGGTGGCGGCTTCAGAGGTTGGTCGTTCCTTGATGCGGATGTGTTGTGGATTAGTCGCGTCTGCGAGCGTCATTTTCTACGAATTGCTCTTCTTGTGACTCTTGTTCGTGCTTCAACGCTTCTGATCTGATTGCTATTTGAGTACTTTGCAGTGGAGTCGAGCACAGTTTTTTTAATATGGCCCATTGGTGGCTGATTTGCCAAAAATCTAGTGCCTCATTCTTACGTAAGCACAGGCTCCCTGAAATTATGGTGGCTCATTTGCCAAAATCTTGTGGCTCATTAAAAATTTTATTAGCGCAATGAGCCACCATTAATGCCAAAAAATTGGCTCGAGCCTCTTTATCTGCGAATATACAGTCAGCCTCAGCCATGGTTACAGTATCGCAATCCATTCCTATTGCATCTACATATGTATGCAGGTCGCGGTGGCGGTGACCGCGGCGGTGGTCGTGGTCGCGGTGCGAACACGGAATCGCGACCGAACGATTGGGACTGCGAATCGTGCGGCAATTCGAATTTCGCATTCCGCAAAGAATGCAATCGATGTCAAACACCACGTGGAGGAGGGGGCGGAGGAGGGTGAGTGGTGTGGTTGAGGGCATAATTTCGGAGGCCTCAAAAGGATGGACGGATTTTTTGCCAGTTTCATTGCGTCCAGTATTGTCAAATTTTATTACTGACTAATGTCAAGCAAAGGATGTGAACTGCTTAGCATTTCTGGCGCAACAGCAGCGTCTATGATAAACGTGGATACAATTTGCAGTGGTGTCGCTGGGGTGGGGGGTTACTCCCTGGTATAGGAAATTCTTCACTTTTGGACCAAGCACCCCTGACAAATGACTTTTTGACATATAATACGGCAACATCAAAATGTGTAATCGTATCGTCTGCCTGGTTGTTACATGTGCGCAAGTTGCGTCTGGATCAATAACTCTAGTTCTATTCCGTATCTCTACTTTAACGCACCGTTTCCACGTCGAGGTAGTGCGATATTCTCATGTGTGACTCAGGAAGTACTTGAAACATTTGATTAATTTTACAGCCGCTACGCGCCGTACTAAATTTGTGCGATGGTGTCGTATCTTGCAGCAGCCAGCTACTGTACACCACCCAATTCAAACATCGGTATTTTTGTCGTTATGTTGTTTCGAGCCTGTTCTGCTGGGCTTGTTTTAGAATCCACATAATTATTCAGCCCATCTGTGCTTGTTTTGATATGATTTCTTGGCACAAACTAACGTACATTTGGGGTAAACCTGATTATTGTCCACTATTCTGTGTATTTTAGACATTCTGTAGTGGTAAAAAGTTCTTTCCGAATGCCATTTTCGCATTTTTGTCTTCATTTCACATGTAGTGCGCCGTTTTTGCGATTCGGTCGCAACAAAGTTCATGTATGTTTCTGGGTTTCAACTGTTTTTGTGCGTGTTTCTTGATAAGTTTCAACTAAAATTGAAACATCATCAGACTCAAATTGCTGTCTACTTGATGTTTCAAGCGTTTGATGCGCTCAAACGGACCATCACTATTTGGGCATGACGTATATGTGTTACCACTGTCGTTTTTGTTGTTGTTGTGCTTTTCTGAGTGGTTGATGATTTTATTTTCGATTATGTATGTGGCGGATAAAAACGTGCTCGACAAAAATATTTCTGTGATTGATTTGTGTGGTGAAAATCGCGTTGCTTTGGCGCGCGTTTGGTCCTCGATTTTGGGCCGAATTTCCTGATATAATCTTGTTATACGATTTTTTGTGTATCGAAGTGCAAATTTCAAATCTACATATATGTATGCCAAACGTTTTCGATCCACAAAGTCGTGCTTTCCGATTCGCTCGTTAATCTTTGCTACAAATTTAGGATAATTTTACTTTTGACATTTACTTTTAATTTTTATGTTTTCATCTTTCATCCCAGCCAGTCCGACCCGAACCATGACCGATGATGGTGACCAAACGTGTGCAGTTAGCGAGAACGATGAGCCGATCGAGGGGTCGCAACAGCCAGACAACGACAATGACCAGCCCAGACTTAGTCCACAAGCCGCGATTGTTGACAATAAAGATGGACGCGTGTCAATGTCACCGACGGCGTCGCAGCACGCTGATCGTACGATAGGTAAACTACGCGGGATTTGGTCTTGTCAAATTTGCAGATTGGCTTGATTTTGTCGAATTTGGCTGCTGGCTTGCGTTGCAGCAATAGTGCCATAAAAGAAACCGGAGTTGCTGGTCCGGCCAGTGGTTTTGTCGTCGAATCATCTCGTCAAATAAAGTCGAACACGTGAGCCCCAAATGAGCGCGAAAACTAACACATGTGTGATGTGTTCGACGACTTTGTTTGACGAGATGATTTGACCACATTACTGCTAGCCGCTGGTCTTGTTTTCGTTGACGATCGTGTTTGTTTTATGATTTTCCATTATCCCCGCCGTGAGATGAAATCGGCTGTTCCACGAGTTTTCCTCCATTTATAGTATGACAGAAACATCAATGCCCCCAAAAAATAGAGCAGTCAACCAGTTTACGCCAAAATTATCGATTGACGTCAACGCACCGGCATAGACGTAGACGGCAGGCTGGTTGATGTTACACGCGCATTAGATAATGTTAGCTGTTTTTCAATTTTGCAGTATCTCCATGCGCGCTGGCGGGCAATGACCAAAACAACGTCGACATGCGCACACAATCAATGATATTGACTGAATTGAGACAGCTGAACACAAATGTACAGGAGTTGATCGGTGTTTGTCGGGATGCGTTGCAGGTACGTTTCGTGGATTGACTTATTGGTTTGTTTCTTTTTCGAACGTGTGCCCGGTGCCTTTGCACTGAAGATGACCCGGTTTACCGCTCGTCTGCGAAAATGTGAAGCGGGGAAAACGCGCGCGTCATGCATTGGTGGTACAGTCCCCCCAAATTTTTGGTGAGATGATCGTTTATTTATACTGGTGGACGAAAAAAAACATTTTTTTCACAAAAAAAACGTTTTTTCCGAGGCCCGAATACTTTTCCATTTATTTTTCAAGGTGGTTGTTTGGGTTTTTGTATTTTACTTTTCCCAGAAAGTTCTAACATCAAACCGATGGGTTTTTGGTTCGGATCAAATTTTGGTCAGATGTTCGGACCATAATTTTTTATGAAACCCTACTTTTGTGTTCTGTGCTCATATTTTGTGCCCAAACACTTCACTTTTTTGACCGGAACACCTAAGGTACTGGAAAAGTATATGAAAAAAAACGGTTTTTTTGAAAAGACAGTTTTTTCAACGAAAAGAAAACAACGGTACTTTTTTTCGTTTTTTTTGTCAATTCACCCTAAGGAATAGCACGGATAGGGTGCGGCTCAACTGCGGCAATCTTGTTCAAAACAAATGGCAAAAAAATATGTGCCATGCGTTCTCTCGAAACTGCGTTCTGCAAACAAATGCTGGATTCCCAAGCAGTGGCGCACCTGGGAATGGGCAAATTGGGCAATGCCCAGGGTGTCTCAAAAGTGCCCATGGGCACAATTTTGCCAAAAGTGCCCATGGGCACAATTTAATTCCCTGAAAATGCCCATGGGCCAAGGCAGTGGCGCAACAGCCATATGGGCACCTTGGTCAGGTGCCCATAGTCAATTTGAGGTGGTGGTCAATTCAAAAAAATTGAGGTGGTCAATTCAAAAAAATGGTGCCCATGGGCACTTTTGGCGAGTTTTCAGATGGCGATGGGCACTTTTTTGACATGGAAGTGTGAGAAATGCGGTATCCAAAGGTACAAAGAAGAAAAATCTAAAAATTTTCGCGCTGCGCGCGTTTCTTCCCGTTTCCTTTTGTGTCAATGTTGCCCATATTGTAACTGGTCTAAGTAAGCGTAGACTGGCTACTGCACTACATATATAGCAGTGTGTACTACAATTATGTTCATTACAATACTCTGATTGGCATTGGTTGCAAAACAGCGGGGCTTCAAAGTTCATCTGCCGACGATCAAACGCACTTAGAGTCTAGTGAATTGGGCACAGTGTGTTTGTTGGCGAACTCCAGACCAAATGAGACGTGAAAGACAGTCGGTCATGATTTACAGATAAAAAAACACCTGTTAAATACGTCCAAACAGCCATTTTACCACAAAATTCCTCCGAAATCTGAAAATTTTGAGCTTCGCGCGACGTTCAGTAACAGTTCTCTTCTTCATCCGGTCTAAGAGCGTTGGGCCAAGTAAAGGGCACATTCAGGGGGCAGAAGGCTTAGGCTTAGGCTCCCGTTGGACAACTTCGCCCCAGACTGAATGGGCTGTGTCTGGGATCCCCTCGTTTGATACAAACCCCCTATGTTTGGCATGGTACAGGAGATATTCCCCCGGTTTTTACCCCGGTATAGGAGGTACATATCCCCGATTTTGCCCCAAAAGTGTTACTTTTTGACCATGATGACCAAAATTAGTGTAAAATCGGTGGTCTTTGCTTCACAATACTCAAAATTCGCGCGCCAAAAATTGCGCGAAAAGAATAGAAATTGGTGAAAACGCATGAGGTAAAATTGACAAATGTTGGGTTTGCAACAAGCACTAGGTAAAAATGCATTTTTCCAAAAGTGCCCATACTGACTCCAAAACCTGTGTGCGCCACTGTTCCCAAGTGGGGCTCGGGTAATGTTGGGTGTCGTGGTGTGTCGGCACCAAGAAAAGTGTATAGATGTCGGGTACTCCCGCTCCCTATTCCCAAGTCGGTAATAAAAATAATAATAATGAACAAAACGGCAGTGTCCAGACTTTCCATTCCATTTATGATTGCAGACAGTGAACGGCCAGCCACAGGCCATCAAACGACCCTTATCACCGTCGGACATGGACGATGTGAAGACGAAAAGAGCACGATTATCGATTGATTCTTTGGATAGTCAACCGATTGGTGTGTGATTTTTTTTTTGAATTTGTTCACCATTTCGAATTTGTGTATAGTTGCGGTACAAAAAAACCTTTTTTCTGCTGTTTCTGTATAATTTTCAAATGCGGGAACGTGAAACAAGGTCGTCTACATTGACTGACTGAACTGCCTTTGGGGGGGGTTTCGAACTCCCCTAGTGTAATTGTGAGCTTTCTTAGACCAGGGCTTTGTGCCAAATAGGCATTCTTGAACCATTGTCCATCCCGCATTTCTGCAGAATATTTGAAAAAGCTGTAGTTTTGCGGAAATGATATGACAGCAGTGAGTGTTACCAGTTTATGGCGGGCTTAGGTTGAATCCGGAAATCGGTATCCGGAAATATGTCTGGAAAGCGCATTATTTTTGCATGTAAATTCTTGTGTTTTCCAGAAATCTTTCCGGAGCCCAGAAATGTTTTGTATTTTTGCATGCAAATTATTTCCGGATTTCAGATTTAGCCTAATTTGCCCTTCGGCCTGTTTGCGCAAACGACGGGTGATATGAGGTGCTAGGCCTAGTCGCCGTCGGTGCGAAAAGCCGTTTCTTTTCGAAATTAAATTTTTTTTAAAAAAATGCGCCAGTACACATGCACGTTCCGGCGCTTAGGTGCGCCGCCACTATTTCCCCATGCCCGTCTCCACGTTGCAGCAGACCCGTCCGTGTCCCTGATGTTGCACGATGTTTCACACGATGGGCCAGCAGCGCGCTACATCGGTCGACGTAAGACGAGTCCGTTGTGGCAATTCTTTGTGGACACGGGACATAGCGTGCGGTGTATGGTGATTACCGGCAATGGAAACAGGTTTGGGGCGTTTTTTTCACTTACCTGTGTTAAAAATTTGGACATCGGGTCATGGACAGCCCCTGATTTAATTGTTCACGTTCACATGGTCACACGCGTGCATGGACACAGCTGGCAAGCTGGCTGATATTATGCTTGGGTGATAAGTAAATATTTGAAATCGTTATTCATGTTCGGTCAGCCGCTCGTTATCCGGACTCTGACTTTCCTCTTGGGAGAGACTTTTCCAAAGCGCATTACGCGTGTATTAGCTGCAGCGGTCACGTGACTGCCAGCAGGCACTGAACACTTTTGAGTCTACGTGGTGATTTGCGACATTAGCTTTCGCGCTCATTTGGGGCTCATGTGTTCGATGACTTTCTTTGATGAGATGAATTAACGACAAAACCATTAATTAGCCTGTTTTCCGAGTGTTTATCTCACCTCACCGTACCTATCTCTGGTCACAGATGTACGTATGAACGACAAGAGAAGTACAACACCAACATGGAGTACCATCTTAAACGCGTGCACGCGGAGGATGGGTCGGGCGCTTGGCAACAGTTTGTGTCCATGAGGGGTCACCATCGAAGCAACAGTCGATTGCCGCCAAGTCGGTGCCTTTTTTATTTGACTCTTGATATTGTCAATTTGGGAAATTGTTCCCTGTCTGTGATGTCGTGTGACCTTTCGGGAGATATTTGTGAACTTTGAGGCAAAGTTAGGTATCTGAAAAAAAGTTTACCCCCGAAAAGGGCATTGATTTGGGCAAGTTCTATGCAATTTTGAGAATTCTTGGCGAAGCAACCACCTCATTTTTGGCTCTACAATCGCACGCGATCGGAAAATGTTTCACAATCGCTATAAGTATTCGGCAAAATAATTTACACAATAATAAGCAGTAAGGCAAACTACGCCAACACAAGCCCGATTTCGCAGCTGGCAGAATAGTGAAACATTCAAACGTGGCTGCTGATTTGGGAAACGTTGAAGACCACAATGTGGAGCATGATGATTTTCTCTTTCTATTCGTTTTAAATACACACCGCCTTCGAAATCGGGCTCGTGTTGGTGTAGTTCGCCTTTACTCGGAACGTTCGAACCGCAATAAAATAATCAGCTGTGCATGAAAGTTTGTCTGCTTTCTCTGAAGAAACAAGAAAACTTGCGTGTTTTTTTCCTTTTTCTATATGCATTACGTCTCGCCTCGTGCAACGTGTTTGCATTCTCTTGCACAGATTTGCGAATAAAATACGGAAAACTAAAAAACTCAGCTCGCCCTGTGCTCAACTGAAAAAATGTTGCACACTGTGTGCAACATTTTTTTCAATTATAAACGAGGGTAGACTGTGGAAACAGGCCATATTACTTTTAAGCTGGAGTTATACTTGTCCATTTTGGGCTTGTAGACAATGACGACAAATTTTTCCTGTGATTATATTTTGTGATAGAGATTGAGCACTAATTTCGACCAGCGTAAAAGTTGTTCATTTGATGCAGGGGAGCAACTTGTACGCTGGTGAAAATTAGTGCCTCAACTCTATCACAAAATATGATTCAAACAAAAATTTGTCCTCACTGTCTACAAGCCCAAAATGAACAAGTATAACTGCAGCTTAACGAATCGTTGATATCAACATAAACAAATAACAATGTGTATTCGTTATTCATTGATGATTGCAGTTTCGCCTAACGACAGTCAAGAAGGTGGCGCAGTTGAGGACCGAAGTATCCCATCACACCCAAGTGTTGGTGGGTCACTGAAAAACGAGCGCTCGCCGGCCGAAAGCAGCAACTACGGCGAAGCGAATGAACCAATCAACAACAACAACAACGGCGATCAATCAGCGACGTTGGCGGCAAATTCGAATTTGAACGCAATGACCAATCAGGCGGTGTTGTTGTTGGAACTGATGCAACGCGCCCAGGCCACCAATCAGCTGAAAGCGCTGTTGATGCATAATACGAATGTCGCTGGCAGTCAGACAAATAATGCGGATGATTTTGAAGGGGTTGGTATTTTTTTCTTTATTTTGCTTATTTTATCGTATTGATTCATATAGTCTGTTGATTATATTTCGACATAGTGTATAAGCCCCATTCAGCGATGTTTGGAGCGGGCTGGGTCGACGCCATTCTAAATGAATGTTTCAGGCATTGCCAACTCATTCGCAGAGCCATTGAACATTGTTGGTGTTGTGCGATGACAGGCCACGTGTTTTTGTGCCACGCGGCAAGCAATGTTCAATCGGTCTTTTGCCTGAGTTAGCAATGCTTGAAACATTCATTTAGAATGGCGTCGACCCAGCCCGCTCCAAACATAGCTGAATGGGGCTTATACACTATGTCGAAATATAATCAACAGACTATATCATGCTTCAGGGTTGGATGGTTTTTTGAATTATGGATTTTAAGTGCAAGCGTTGTTTTGGCGCGTACTTTTTTCACACAAAGAATGTTTCATGCGCTCAAGCAACGTGGCCGGCCATATTGTCACACCTTAGCGGGCGAAATGTTTTGCAACCACAACTGGAGTGATATTATTTTATAATTACCGTTTTTTTACGTTTCAGGCCGTAATTCACATCCTGTTCTGTTTTTGTCATTGTGCTTTATGCGCACAACGTGCAACTTCTGATTTAATATTCCATGCTCAAGCTTGCATCCCCTTTCCAGCCGACCAGCCACGCCAAACGTTCAGCGGCCGAGCCGAGTGTACGGTATCCGACCTCAACGTCAAATAACGATGACCCAACTACTTTGGACGGCCCGGCTGTCGGGTCGAGCGACATTTTCGGCAATTCCGTGTCGCAAAACAACAATCTTGATCAGCCGCCGTCATTGGATATGGTGGATTATCATCGGCATAATAATAATGATGGTTTGTTTACCGCGTTTGTGACTGTGGTTGTACTGCGCTGTACAGAATTTTTGTTGGTTTCGATATTTTTTCGGTGATCCGAATTAACAAGATGTCGCAGCGGTTGTGGCGTCACGGCAGATCAACATTCAAGTGGCCTGGTTCTGTGTTTGTTGACGCCAAATTGAGCAGTGTTGTTTAAAGTGGCATGCAACCGATGGTAATTTGGGCAGGACATCGTATTGTTGAGCGGATTTAGTTTTCGCGAGCGCCTTTTTGTTTCAGCCATGTTTGGTCATTTACATACATAGTTGCGTGCGGCACTAACTATGACCAGCCTGAACGTTGCTGATTTCGGACAGGGGATGAACTTTTACGCTGGTCACAAAATTAATGCTGAGGATATTCTGTCGCAAAATACGATCCAAACAACACTGTCCGCGTCAGCTCAAATCTGTATGTCTCATTCCAGTGTCCACCACTAGTGCAGCCCCGTATTCGTGTCATTTCTGCCCGTCCACATTTGACACTGCATCACACGCACAACGGCACGCCATGCATGTTCACTCGTCTATGTCGTTTATACGTAGGCATGGTGAAACATCAGCCGACAATGCTGGTGGGGAGACGGCGGCGCGCGGGTGCGTTTGGACTGTTGGGTTTCGGCAATATTAGTGCCACGCGCAGTGGTGTAGCTACCCAGGCGGGGCGGCAACCTACTGTACCACCAAAAATGTGGGGCGGCAACCCACCTACTGTACCGGCCGAGCTAGGGGGGGAAGAAAATTTTTTAGGTCGAAATTTTGATGACAATGTACTTTAAAGCGCCAATTTCGCGCTTAGCGCGCGATTTTTCGCCTATTTGGAGTGAAAAATACCGATTTTATACCATTTTGAGCCAGGGGGGACCCCCACCCCCCCCCCCTGCTACACCATTGGCCACGCGTATAAGCATCGTACGTCATAAGGTGGCAACTTCTAGCTTTGGTTGACGTTTGTGAAGCTCTCGCTGCAGAACTCGGCATATGTGAACTGGCAGTATAGGTATTTGTGCATCTGTGTACAGTACATCAAACAAGCTAACGTGCCTGTGCATTCGCACTGATACACCCCTTGTCTGTGAAAAACAGGTCGAAGCAAAACAAGCACGGTGTCGTACAAATTGACTCTTTATTATATTTTTGCAGGTTGACAGAAAATGTGAAATTCCAAATTCGAATTTCAAAACTATTACAGCACAGCGTCCACCCCGAGCGATGCCACAATCGCAACAACAACCACAACTGGCACAACGTCACGTGACGCCGTACTAAACGCCTTGTTACGCACGGTGCACGCACGAAAGGGAATGTTGCAAGCGGTGGGCAATCACAATAATCCAACTGCTAATGGTGGGCAGTGGGGGTGGGCATTGGGTTTGTTTGCTTATAGGACGGGCGGTACCCATAGGAGGGGTTACCCCCTCTGGTATCCGGTATCTTGATTTTTTCACCCACGAGTATCCGGTATCCTGAATTATTATGCGAGATTTTTCATTTTGGGTATCCGGTATTCGAAAAGTTTGAATTTTTGGTATCCGGTATCCTGACTTTTTGATTTCCCAACGACACCACTGGCACAGACGATGGCCGATCCACCAGAAACGTCCCGTAACAGCTGAGTAAGGGCGGACTTAGGTTGAATCCGGAAACCGGAATCCGGAAATATTTCCGGAAAACGCATTATTTTTGCATGTAACATTCTGCGTTTTCCGGAAATATTTCCGGAGTCTGGAAATGTTTTGTATTTTTGTATGCAAATTATTTCCGGTTTCCGGATTCCGGATTTAACCTTAGTTCGCCCTAAAAGGATCGTACTCTCAACAGCGTAACACCTTTATGTGTGACCCTATAATCGTGACCCCTCTATCAAAAGGAATTTTTTGGAAAATATTTTTGCTTGACTGCTCATTAGCAGCACACTCGTGGTGAATATTAGTTGTGGTGACCAAAAACGGCAGGTGCTCCAAACTCTGGTCACACTGATATGAAGTCTGGTGTGTTTGTTGACGCACTAGGGACTACCTTTGAGGAAAAACTGGCTTTTTAAAATTTTCCACAGCGAAGTTTTTTTCAAAGAAAAGAAACAGGTTTTCAAAAGTATTTTTGAACGAAGAACCAGGAATCGTTTAAGTAATATACTTCACGCCAGTGTAGCGTGTTCGCATTGCTGTATGACGTATGAGTGTGGCACATCACCGAAAAAAACGGTTTTTTTTCCTGTAAATACATTTTTCCGGAAAAATTGCAACTTTATGGCACATCACCGATTTTGTGTGATTGCAGACAGTCACCACGGTCGTCATGTGTCTCCTCGTCGTCGTGTCGGTTCATCCCAACATCACGGTTGGACGATCAATTCGGGTCAGACAATGCCGCCGAATCTGATCGCTGCGAACAACGCCAGTGGCACGAGGGGATTCTCGCGGGTTTGGCAATGGTTGGTCGCTTTTGGTCGTGTGCGTGTGTGAGCATTACGATCTGCTCGAGGTCGTTTTTGGAGGTCAATTGGCCCGAGAGGTGTTCGCACCACCGACGAGGCCTGGCACCTCGGCCGTCGTCTGTGAAAACAGACCGACACGGGCGAAACTCGCTGCTGTTACATATATGTATTACTACTATTTTTGTTTATTTCGCATAAATTCACAGTCGGTATACTAGGCGTAGTCAGAACTTGAAAGATTCTTTTTTTAACTCTTAACTTTTACACAAAACTTTGTTGATGCAATCGCTCGCATCCATTTACGATAGGTGAGCTTCTCATTTCCACGTGCCGCGGCATAAAACGACATTCAGTTAGGCACTCGTTTTAATTGTTCGATAAACAAGATAAAAATGAAAAATAAATGTCTCGCCATAAACAACAATTTTGATGATTACCCGCGTCGACCTTGCCTCAACTGCTCGGTCACGTGACCTTGCCGAAACCAGTGCACCAGCGTTGCACAACGCACTGTGCCATATAACGTGGTGGGGTTTGGGGTCGACGGCTGATGTTACACGCGCGATAGACTAGGGCACAAAGAGGGAACAGAACAGTACACCAATTACATCCCCCTCGCGAAAAATGCGTACAGCCGAAATATTATTGAAGCCAAAAAACGTCATGAATTTGGTGCGGGCGCGCATTCGGAGGCAGGAGCGCCGTGCACCATGTATGGATGGGAACTTTGAATTTCAGAAATTTTGCACTGCAGGAACAGCGATCCGGCTTCATTTTAGTTATGGTTCATTGGATCGACGGTTTCGTTAATTTTACGGGCGGTTTTCGCCACTGTGCAAGGCAGTGAAAAAACGAAGGAGCTCGCGACAAAAATTAATTGATATTTTTAACAAAATATCGCTTTTTCGACATTGGTAGTTTTTGCCAAAAATGAAAATCGGTGTTGCTTGCTGCATATCAGCCATATTAGTAGTCATCAGGCCAGCTGCATATTCTCAGACCAGGAGACGCTTAACTTATTTTTTTGTTTCAGGTTCGTGTACAAGACCGAGACGAATAAAAGTGCGTGTCAACTGTGCAGCACGGAGTTGGCCGGAAAGTACACCAGCAATCTGCAGAAACATCTACGTACGTCTCATCCGGATGCGTTTGCATTGATGCGCGCGCAAACACAAGGAAATAATGACAATGCACAACAACAACAACAGACGTTGGGGTGAAACATTATGTGCGGTAGTGATTGGAGAGATGTGGTTTACCCAACGCAGTCTTCTCCTATGGTGGTGGCATCCTAGCATGTAGCGAAATCGGATCTGTCATGTTTTTTTATCATCGATGCAATATTTGCTGACAATTTTTTGGCTGGTTTTGTTTTATTAAAGTACGATGTGTACATTTTTCTTGTGCTGTTTTTATTTTTGCTTTTCTGTTGAGATTCGAGCTTTTTCACTTGTTTTTTGTGGTGTTCTGGTTCAGAGTGCCTATTATTACCCCAAGTGCTATTACCCATATGAACCGTGTCATGACCCAATCTACCAAATCTACCCCATGTCACTATTTTGTGCAGCTTCATTTTCTCTTTCATTGTTTTTTATTTTACTCACTTTAGAATCTTTGTCCAAAATTGAAATGGTATGTATGTATGTACATCAATTATGTTTTTATCCGATTTTTGCAATGAATGACCGATTTGCAGTTTTTGTGCAGCACTGGGTGTGATGTTCTAATCATTTGGTTGTGCAGTGTAACTGTGTGTTGTGTTCTTTTTGTGAACAAAAGTGTTTTTTCACTTTTCTGCAATGTATACCTCAGGCCATTTCCATTACTCTCTTTACTCGCTTTCTGTGGGTGTGTTTCGGCCAATTTTGGTGCCTTTCCGCGCTTCCGTCTTACTAGGTATGTTTGTGCCTTTAGGTTTTTTCGTGCAATCTAATTTTACAAAACTGGTTGTGTTACCGTCACTATGCATTTGTTTCAAACTTTTTATAATTTTAACGCATTTTTTTCCGAAAATTTGTCTTCGTCGGGATAAAACCAGGCTTTCAAACGCTCAGGTACAAAGTGGTTTTATTGGTCGAATTCTGAATAATTTTAGGCAAAAAGTGTAAGTGTCACAAACTGTAAAAAAAATGTCAGAATTGATTTGTTTTAATTTCACAATATTATTTATCATACCGTATGTATAAGAGCTCAGTTTTTATAGATTAGGAGCACACGTTTGTGTTTACGCAACACACACACACACAATGACACAAAGAAAGTGAGAGCATCAATAAATAATTTTATCCATCTACTAAAAGCAGCTAAATCTGTAAATGAGATACAACAGCTGTGGGCTGTTATGGCAATATGCAGCAGGCTGATGTTTCATGGCAAGTATAAATAAACGACCTTATTCGACCTTCAACACACCGAACAAGTTGTTGCCGGGTGCCGCTTTGTCTGTCGAATGGAAATACTCGTTCCAGACCGTTTCGAACTCTTTGAATGTCAATCCTTCAACGTCGCGTTTCTTGCCCGTCTTTCGGTCCTGTGATGAACCAAGCAATTGATTGGCTTGTTTCTTTCAGAGCAACAGCTCAGCCCGGCTATTTGAAGTCCTAGTATGCATCAAATGTTTTAGCGACACAAAGTCTTCCTTCTCTGGAGTGACACCATAACGTGAATGTTACTTTTGAACGCTATGTACAGGAGAATGCCAAATAGGTCCCTTGGGGGCTTGCACACTTCGGATTTGAGATTTCAGAAAAAATAATTTCTCAAGTCAGCCCCCACTGTGAATAAACACATGAAACATCGCTGAAAATGACCACAGATTGGGGCTCAATCGGAAAATTTTTTGAATAAATCAGCACTGAGTTGTTCCGTGGGGGGGGCTTATTTGGCATTCTCCGGTAAATTGGTTTACAATGTGCCCAGACTTCAGGTCGCTCCATCTGATGAATAAACGAAAATGCAGGGTCAATGTCACTATAAAGAGCGCAGACTGCTGCGGCTTGTTGCTTATCCGGACTGTCGTTACCTGTATGACATACCTGACCAGATAGCGGTGCGGTTGTGGAGCGCAATGTGCAACCACTTTTTCGGTGGAGCGCGAAGTTTTTTTGTGGAGCGCTAAGTTTACTCGAACCGTTTTTGTGGAGCGCCATGTTTTTTTGTGGAGCGTCATGTTTTTTTGTGGAGCGCCATGTTTTTTTGTGGAGCGCGATGTTTTTTGTGGAGCGCCATGTTTTTTGTGGAGCGCCATGTTTTTTGTGGAGCGTCATGTTTTTTTGTGGAGCGCCATGTTTTTTTGTGGAGCGCGATGTTTTTTGTGGAGCGCCATGTTTTTTGTGGAGCGCCATGTTTTTTTGTGGAGCGCCATGTTTTTTTGTGGAGCGCGATGTTTTTTGTGGAGCGCCATGTTTTTTGTGGAGCGCCATGTTTTTTTGTGGAGCGCCAAGTTTTTCGCGCCAGCGCAAGCTCACAGGGGAGCGCCAAGTTTAAAGAGGCGCGTCAAGTTTGAGAGTACCGCCGAGAGGAGCTCGAAGTTTAGGGAGGAGCCTCATGTTCATGAGAGGAGCGCCAAGTTCGTTCTCTGGTGTGGAGCGCGAAGTTTTATTGCCTATAGAGACTTTATCTGCTGGCCAAAACATGCGTGGAGCCCAAAGTTTGACGAAAAGTTGCTGCCGGCAACACGAGAGGCGCCCGACGTGCGCTCGACCACACCAGTGGAGCGCCAAGTTCGTAATTTCGTAACTCGCTTAAAAAGGCTCCTTTCAGCATTTTGAAATCAGTTCTGGAACCGACTGGTTCATATATGTACCTTGTATTATCAAACTAGGAGGTATCGCGATGCCATTCCATCACCGATACGGGAACCGAAAAAGTGACCCTATCAACCGGTGGACACCGACGACCGGGTCACCTTTGGATGACCACCCCTTATATATACGCAAATGGCGAAACATTTTTGACTGTCACAATGTTTGAGTGATGAACAAAAATTGCAATTGAGCGATTGCGTGAGAGAATACCGACTGTATGCGGTCGCACCCGTCAACAGGAGTCATGTGGGAGGAGCCTGATGTGCACCAACATTGTGGGTGGAGCCTGATGTGCACAGCGTAACGATTTGGCCAGAAGCGTGGGCCTTCCGCGCATTACCCTGGCAATGTCATGGTAATGCGTGGGAAGCCGAAATTTTGGTCAAACTGTGACGTTTTGCACATGAGGCTCCACCGACTGTGTTTGTGCACATTGCGCTCCACCAACATCACTGCTGTTGACGGTTACGGCCAAATTCAGCCGGTATTCTCGCATACAATCGCTCAATTGCAAGGTTTTATTCATCACTCAAGCACAGTGACAGTCAAAAATGTTTCGCCATTAGCTTATATATAGGGGGTGGTCATCCAAAGGTGACCCGGTCATCGGTGTCCACCGGTAGATAGGGTCACTTTTTGGGGTCCCGTATTGGCTATGCAATGGCATCGGGATACCTTTTACTATGAAACTACAAAGCACGCATGAACCAGTCGGTTCCAGAACTGATTTCAAAATGCTGAAAGGAGCCTTTTTAAGCGAGTTATGTAATTGCGAACTTGGCGCTCCACCGAGGTGATCCAGCGCACGTCAGGCGCCTCTCGTGTTGCCGGCCGCAACGTTTGGTCCAACCTTGGGCTCCACTAGACAAACTCTCGTTGACTCAATGGCAGGGTAATGCGCGGAACGCCCACGCTTCTGGCCAAATCGTTACGCTGTGCACATCAGGCTCCACCCACAATGTTTGTGCACATCAGGCTCCTCCCACATGACTCCTGTTGACGGGTGCGACCGCATGCAGTCGGTATTCTCTCACGCAATCGCTCAATTGTAATTTTTGTTCATCACTCAAACATTGTGACAGTCAAAAATGTTTCGCCATTTGCGTATATATAGGGAGTGGTCTTCCAAAGGTGACCCGGTCGTCGGTGTCCACCGGTTGATAGGGTCACTTTTTGGGTTCCCGTATCGGCGATGGAATGGCATCGCGATACCTCCTACTTTGATAATACAAGGTACATATGAACCAGTCAATTCCAGAACTGATTTCAAAATGCCAAAAGGAGCCTTTTTAAGCGAGTTACGAAATTACGAACTTGGCGCTCCACTGGTGTGGTCGAGCGCACGTCGGGCGCCTCTCGTGTTGCCGGCAGCAACTTTTAGTCAAACTTTGGGCTCCACGCATGTTTTGGCCGGCACATCAAGTCTCTATAGGCAATAAAACTTCGCGCTCCACACCAGAGAACGAACTTGGCGCTCCTCTCATGAACATGAGGCTCCTCCCTAAACTCCGAGCTCCTCTCGGCGGTACTCTCAAACTTGACGCGCCTCTTTAAACTTGGCGCTCCCTGGTGAGCTTAACTTGGCGCTCCACAAAAAAAACATGGCGCTCCACAAAAAACATGGCGCTCCACAAAAAACATCGCGCTCCACAAAAAACATGGCGCTCCACAAAAAAACATGACGCTCCACAAAAAAACATGGCGCTCTGCAAAAACGGTTCGAGTAAACTTGGCGCTCCACAAAAAAACTTCGCGCTCCATCGAAAAAGAGGTTGCACATCGCGCTCCACCGACCGCACCGCTCTTAAGTACTGACCGCACCGCTATCTGGCCAGGTATGCTGTATGTAGCTTACAAGACCAAAAAAGTTACAGTTGGCACAGATCTTCACACACCCGAACATAGGCGTGCAAACTTGATCAATCAAATGCATGCGGTTAATTTTGATGTATTTATATCAATCAAATCACGCAAATGCAAAGTTAATCAACTTGTTTCTTTATTATCGTTTCTGTAAAGAAGATGACGATCTTAAACGCAATGATGGTTTTGCCCGTGAAGACAATGTTGGTTATATTAGATCACCGCACCGAATTTAGAATTGTGAATTAAACATGCTAAAAAGTGAAAAACACATGCTACTCGCGCATTATTCGTTTGAATAGTTCAAAATTAAGAGCGGTCGCTTACGTAAAGCTAGGAAATTAGTTTCATCTCAGTTTTCCTAAAAAAAATATTTTAACACGTAAAAGATTTTCCCCTATTTCCTCGTCACTAGATTTACGTAAGGCCGCAATTACAATGGGCACCTTGTAAATTAATGAATGAAACATCATAGAGAAGCTGTTAGTAATTCATTATTCATCTATATGTATTTATTATGATACCAGAAACATACATGAGTCAGTCAACTATTACATCAATGCTTCAAACGTTAGAAATTTGGTGGCAGAATGCCGAACAGATTGTTGCCGGGCGCTTTGCGATCTTTCGAGTGGAAATACTCGGTGAAAACCTCGGCGAACTCCTTCTCCGTTAGCCCTTCAACATTCTTCACTTTGCCCGTCTTTCGGTCCTGTGCAATATAAGTGTTCTAAGAAATGTTATTTTGCTTTCCTTTGCTGTAATCACAAGCGGTTCGAGTGAGTTCAAGTCATTCACACTGACAGTGGTGACCCAGACAGTAAAGAGAAAACACAAACCACGCGCGCACAAGCAACATACCAATTTCTCAAATGTTACTACATACATCGGTTAATATTATTATTATTATTTCAAACCACCACTTCAATCGTAATGTACACACATGTGCGAAAAGACCACAAAACCTCTCACGTTATTCCACGTATTCGCGTGCGCTTGACTCGGTCGGACAAAGCGAAAAAATCAAAAAAAAAATGTTTGGAAAAAAACTGGTGAGTTGCGAGTTTCATAAATTCAATCTGACACACAATGTTAGCTTCGGCGATGTGAGAGCGAACGGAGCAATGGTCCAACAACTAAGTTAAACTTGTTTTGAACTGAATGTGGTCGAAAACAGAACACAAATTCACTGTAGTTGTCAAAGCGGTTGCAAAATTCGAAGTAGAGTTGTGCCACACCACGATTGAAAGTTTAGTCCACACTTGCACACACTGTGTTTGTTAAGATGTTGATCTAAACACAATCGAAAAGTCGAAAGCTTATATTCAACAAACGATCATTTATCTCCTTCTGGTTGAAAATCTGATAGTTTTTGCGTAAACACTTTCGACAGATTTAGGGAACGCACACTTAGTATCCCGCTTAACAAAGTTTAATTACCAGATCACCCATAAAAAATCTGAAACACACGGTGGGTTATTGCTCTAACGCATGCTACACAGAGAGACGTATGTATTTCGATTGAACAAAACCAGAGATGAACCTATAACCATACAGAAACTGTCCGTAGAAATCACAAAAATAAATAATGAAGTTCTGAAAGATGAGAAAAAAAACTCCAGGCTCCGTGTATATATTGTGGATGATTAGAAACCGGCGGGCAAAACGCCGAACAGATTGTTGCCGGGTGCTTTGCGATCTTTCGAGTGGAAATACTCGGTGAAGACCTCCGCGAACTCCTTCTCCGTTAGCCCTTCAACATTCTTGACTTTGCCCGTCTTTCGGTCCTGTAGACAAATCAGGCAAACTTATACATATCCAACGACATCAATTTTGAGAGGTGTTTCTAATGTTTCATACAACATTCACCCGCAGACAACTGAAAACAGACCAAGTCTCATCTCACGCATGCCAAGGCTTCACAAAATGCTGTGTAATGTCGTTAACATTCATTTTTTCATAAAATTTAAGCAAAAATTGGCTATATGTTTTAATGAAGTTTATTCCACAGCACCTTTGACAAGCCAAACTAAAAGGGCATGTAACCGACTCCGGTGCAATTCTTTCACAGTTACACACTTGATTGCAATGTCGTGCCAGTTAACACCAAACATGTGCATGTCATGCTCCACTCACGTTTGCGTGCATAAAGGTTTTGGAAGAGAAAAAAATTATAAAAAATATTCAGACTCAAATGTTGCAAGAAAATGCGAAACACACAAACGATATGGTGTAGGAAACACAGAACATCAATTCACATTGACCTGGCTACAGCTATATACCGTAACCAAACATCCATTCACTTCCTTACCGTAACCGAACGCTACAGTACCCCACTAACAATAGCGAATTTGTGGAAGGCGTCGTGTGCCTCCTGTTCGCTGTATCCGTAGCAGTGCATGCCGTCGGTGTACTCGGCCAGGTCGAGGTGGTTGTCAGCTACAATTGAATAAGGCTAATTCGAATGTGGTTAACGCAAGGTACTGTATTCGCTTTCGATTGGCACGTCAGATATGACTGTCGGAAAATGACACGTGAGTATTCGCCTTGTTTGGAGGCCGATTGCGCCGCCACATGGTATGGAACGACTTGCGCAACCCACTATGCAACACACCAAAATGACAAAATTAGTGTGGGTGGTGTACATCGTGCTCCCGTTTGCTTCCTGCGTAGCTATAGTCCGACAACAGCTAACGCAGAATTTATGGCAGTCAAACTGCCTGATCCGTAAAGCGGAAAACGTGCGCGCTCGCTTCAGACATGAAACTTGGAATGGTTCGACTGGGGTTACGGTAGCAAGCAAAAAACCGCGAGAGAAAGAAAGAGAAAAAGAAGTGGCCAAAGCATGAATTTTTCTGCATAATGACACGGAAGAAGGCAATCATATGAAGTGACTGCCAGCCAAAAATTTAAGAAAACTTTTTGACGGCACCGAAGCGTTGAATAAGCCGAGTCTGAAGGTGAAGAAGAAGAAAGAAAAGAAAAAGAAAAAATGTCTGCGAACTTCCGGTCTAAAACCGGGCAAGCTTATCACTGGATTTTCCGCTTTACCAATCAGGCAGTGTGGCTGCCATAAATTCTGCGTTAGCTGTTGCTGGACTATAAGACAATCGATTACCTGATCAATAAGCTCGTTTGCAGTTCGGCCTCAGTAAAAAAACGGAAACGCAAGTATTATCTTCCATACGCAAGTTCGTGCTCCAACTGAAGAAGACAACCACACAGTGAACCAAACAAAAACAAAACGCTACACCCAGTATACCAATTGAAAATGTACAGCGTTTTCAATCACACCGTTAAAAAAGCGCGATCAGCGAACATAGAGCCAGTCATAGATTACACTGTGCGATCGGTTACCAAAAAAACGAAAGAAGCCGAAATCTGAAAAGTAACGACAACAAACCGGGATATACCGATGTCCCAAAACCTGTCAGTCAAAAAACATAACATGGAAAAAAGACACACAGCTGTGCTATTCTGCCTGGAACTGCCATCGGCGTTGTTGTGAAGTCTCAGTTTTGGCAAGTTTAGAAGTTTTGAAAGTTTAAAAAAATGTACCAGCCTGCACTTAGACGCTTTTTCTGGTAGATTTTTCCCAAACCAATGGAAAGAGAAATTGTCATAGACTGCGCAGCCTGAAACATAAAGCTTCCGAACGTAACCCTTCTAACGTGTATTATTTTTTATCATCTGTATATACTTAAAAACTGCAGACAACACCTGAGTATTCGTCAAAATAATAGTCAATATCATGGTAATATTATAATAAATAAAAAAAGGTTCGTTTTGCACATGCAGTTTGGTCGCAGATCTCGCCAGAACATAAAGTCAAGCTGCGAAATTTAAAAAAAGTTAAACAAAAAAGCTACAAAACTAAACTTGAAGAATGAAACTGCTAATGTGAGGTGACTAAGAGAAACATAAAAAATCGGCCGAAATTTTACTTTAAATCATAACGATTGATTATCGATTTGGAATAAAGCTGTGCGCGATCACTTTTGAATCAGGGTGCCTTTGGAACTGGTTAAAATTTTATTGTGAACTAATTTCAGTTATATATTTATTGCCCTCGATCCAAAAACCCTCTGATCCAGACCCCTTAAACTTCGCAAGCCTAAGCCTGATCAGTGATTCCCTTCATCGGTCCAAACAACCAGTTTCCTTTGCTGGTTTTTGACGGATTGTGAAAATATTCATTCCAGAGCTCTTTGAAATCCGCGAACGTTACGCCGACCTTCGGAGAACCGTCCAAATTCTGTGAGTGCGAAAGCGATAGTGTGTTGATTGGTGATGTTTCATCTTTGATAAAAATTAAAATAAATTTGATTTTAGACTTCAAACTTCGGCATTGGTATAAGAAAAGAAATTTACAAAAAAAATCTGTTTTTTCTCTTCCTGTTTTTTTTTCCTTTCGAGGCCCCGTGCCGGGGCGCTTCTCTTTCTCTCTTTGTGTGCGACCGCGCGTCTGCCCCGTCCTGCCTGCTTTGCGATTCAGGAAAAAGATTTGACAAATTCTTATAAAGTCATTGTGCGACCAATATATACTTGTATAACCTGCATGCGTGCAACAAAAACTGAAAGGGAAAGCACTTTATTGCGCGCGACATCAAACTTGATCCGAAACCGTGATATGGTGGGCCTCTCACTTATTTTTGGATTTCTTTCAAGGTTTTCTAGATTCTAAGCTTCATTAGCACAAAACAATGCCAAGAATCAATAAACGAAGAACAGGATTTGTGGTCGCAGCATCACGAAATCTCGAAATAGTCTCATTTCAAAAACTTCCGATTCCGATGCAATCCACAAATTTGATGCCGCCCCCAAATGCAGAATTCGCCAGGTCAACATGCAAACTGATCAAAATTGACCAGTGTATAGTGTAGCATCGAACAAATAACAAAAAAAATGATATAAAAAATAAACTGCATGAACGAACGAGAGCGAAAGCCTTGAAAGCCTCGTGCGCTTCAGCCTCCGTGCAGCCGTAAGCCTTCATGCCGTCAGCGTATTCAGCGATATCGATCATGTTGTCGGCTGTGTACGAGGGGTACGGTAGGGTTACGGTAGGTTACGGTGTGTGGAGAACGTGCATGCTTAATGTACTCATGCGACTCAAAATCCAGCTTGATCAGCTTCAAAACGCTGTCAGAAACAACTGAACTGTGAAAAAGCGAAAAAAAACGAAAGACCCAGGCAAGACATGCAGTTTCTGACGATACAAATGCAACAAAATCCATAGTGTAATCACTCCTATGGTTTGATAACTCGAATATATGTTTCCATCACAACGTTTCACAAATTTCCTGGATCAACTGAATAGTGAAACATCACTGCTCAGTCACCTACCGGACACGTCAAACAATTTGAACATGAAGCCCATGTATTCCATGAACCACGGATTCTGATGTTTCGGATCGGTGCCCTTCAGGATCTGCACCCATTCCTCCACCTGGATCAGCTCGTCCGAGTTCTTGTCGGCCTCCTTCAATAAGCAGGCAACAATCAGGGGTTGGAGATTTACCGTGTTGTTGTTGTCAGTCGTCAGGGCCGTGTTTATTTGGCAGGAACCGCAGGCATAGGCACAATCTCCATGAACACAACGTATAATGGTAATGAATAATATAGGACGACCACTTTTGGATTTTCCAAAGGGGCACTGTTTCTGAGCGTTGAAACATTGAGGGTTGATTTTGTTTCATGTCAGAGTCTTTCAAACACCGCATAAACACAAACGAATCAAGATTGTGTCAAACGAGCCTAATGACTAATAATCGTGTACTTCTACCTCGAAACATGGATCATGCATGATCGAACACCAAATGATCAAAACCCAGTGGTGCCCCTTGCCTTCTTCAGCGCCTCCCAGAGCGTCTTCATTGAGGAGCGCGCGAATTTCATCTGTTCCGACTGTGCCCCGTAGATGTCACGCACCTGACGCACGACCAGGTAGAAATCTCCCCAGTCAACTTCGGTCGATGCGTTGCGGTCTGCAATAAATAGGAGTTGATGTTTCACAATTTTCGGCTTGTAGTAATGTCATCAAATAAAAAATCAAATCAAATCAAAAAATCAAACTATTTTCGCGCTCGTTTTGGTGCTAAAATTGGTGCTTCTTCGACGACTTTGTTTGACGACATGATTTGACGACAAAACCATTAGCGCAAACTTTGTGTGGCAAAGAAATCATATTGACAATGGACAGTTGAGACGGCATCCGAGTTGGGGTGAGGGTGGGTGGGATTACAATTTATTGATGAGATTAATAATTGGCGATGTTTTTTTGATTGCTTTAGAATCCCAGCGATGTGCGTGTGTTTGAGCTCCACGAACAAGTTTGTGTGCAATATTTGCAACACTGGAATAAACAAAAGAAACCTTCAAAATGATTCGTCGCCCCAACCAATCCTATCTTGATGTCAGATTCAACAATTTTTCATATTTTTCTTCAAACTGACCGAAGAACACGTTGAAGATGCGCTCCCATTTCTTCAACAGGAACGGGTCGACGTCCGGGAATTTCTTCACGAGCTCCTCGTGCTGGGTCGTTGACTGCAATAATGCGGGCTTGAAGATAAAAATTACGATTCAGTTCAGTCCGTAATACAGTCCGTCTTCTTCATAGGGAAACCAGCGCGATATTGGGTCCCTCCTATCAGCCGTTAATCTTCTGACGATCGTGGGCCCACGCGCAGCTTGCCAGCCAGGCAGGCAGCTGTGCACAATGTTTCAGGACTTGGAGCTTGGCATTAAATTGGGAGGGTGTACTGTACGGCCAGCGAATTTGGAAATTTGCAACATTTGGAAAATAGCGCTCACAATGACAATGACCATTAGTGACCGAAATCGGGCGGGTCCCCAATCCCGAGGATCATGCCTTTTTTACAATTTCTTTGTATATTTTTAATGCAACAGTACACACCAATATTTCTATGATTCAAACATTAGTTTGCCTGATTAATCAAGGCCAAAATCAGAGAGAGACCACCCACGATTTCAGGATTTTTCCACGGATGCGGCAGAGTCTGACCAACACGCGAGCCTTTACGCGGTTTTGGCAGCGATTCATGACCAGGGATTGAGGGGGGCTCAAGGTTCACTACGTTGGTGGACACGGGACTAGATGCCATAATTGTGGATTATTTAATTTACGTGTTAATTTTAATTTTAATGCTTATTCGAGGATAAATTCCGCTGTTAAATAAACGCAGATTCGTGTCGGTTTAGGACCAACGAAACATTGGCCCACAGTGACATATGTACGTACATAGTGGCATTTTATTCGGCGGACTTTATCCACATCTGATGCATTACTGATATGCCAAGCTGCTATGTGTTACCGTCTAGTTGTGTATCGTTTCTGGCCTGTTGCGCGAACTTGCAAAAAAACCAGCCGACGTTTTGTTGTTTTTGGACGAAAACAGCGGTAAAATTTTTTTCAAAAAGAAAAAAGCGGCATTTTTTATTTCTTTCCTGCGGATTTGCTCTAGTGATCTGCTACTTGTTTCAAGAGTTTGAGCTTCAGTTGTCCTATAGATTCATAACCATGATTTCCGAATTCTCTGCCAGTTTGAGGCTGAAAAGTTGTGATTTATCCTTTCCCTGTTTTTCGCGAGCTCAAATTCTCTGCACATGGACTAAACGTTTACAGCTGTGATACATCGACCATAAATGTCAGTTTGTAAAGTTACACATTAGAAAATTAAGAAATAACCAAATAAAAAACCCGCTACGGCAAAAACCGAACATCATACTTCGTCCGGAGTCATTTTCGAGGGCGGCACATGTGGCTGCATTTTGCCGAGTTTGCCTTTGTGATGCGACATGCTGACGGGGCAAACAGTTGAATACGGTTCAACATTAATTGTCAGCAATCTATATAGGCAGATCTATGGAATATACATATATATGTACACTCTGCTGAAACTGGAAAAGCAAAAATTTGAAGTGAAAAATCTAGGTATCTATTGTAAAAATTGAAAAGAAAATTGATGTTCGCAACCACTGATCTGAGACCTTTTGGGGCTTTATAATATTGTACGTACATACACTTGTGAACTTCGGCTTGAGCTTGGAGCTGGAGCTGCCTGTTTCAACAAATGCACGTAGGCACCGGAATTTTCTGGTTATAGCCCCGCCACATGATTGGTAAAAATTGAGGAAAGTAAGCTGTATGTGTTCTGCACAAGATAATTCGAACATTTTGGTCCAGAAGGTTCAATAAAAACGAAGGTTTTGGTGAAGAAAAGCAGCGTATGTATGTACGATAACAACGGTTTAGAAAATCCCTAACGAAGCCTCTTCCATTTGAAGGCGCAAGAGTAGGTTACCTTGCAACGCTTTTATTTCATTCTGCAACACAATCCCCTGGGGCTTTTTTGGAAGTTTTCCGAATGGGGGATTATTTTGAAGAAAGTTTTGGTTTATAAAATTCATAAAAGTTGTCCCAAATAACCCCCAAGGGGTCCTAATGGAATTTCTCCGGTGCCAGTCGGCGGATGTGAGTTTCAGGAGTACAAACACCATTAAATCACACATGTGTTGTGGTTTTATTGAACTTTGTACGTGGTTTTTAGCCCCTTATTTCTTTCGATGTAGTGAATCTGGGAACCTCCAAACCTCCAAGCGCAGTGGGAAGGGAACCATCCGATTTCTCGCACCCCGTTGGTCTTTTAAAATGAAATTATTTGGAAGTAGTCAACAGGAACAGTCTACCCACTTTATTTAGTGGTGTGGGATCGGATTCTAAAATTTTCGGCTCGCTCGGCTTGTGGGACCAAAGTGTTCTGTATGGTGATCAGCTCAAACATATAGAATTAGGGCTTCAGCCAGAATTAAGAAGTCACTAGGAAGAGACAAAACCGAAGAAATAATCTAAATATAATGAATCTGTGCACTCAACTCACCATGGCTGCGCTGCAATGGAAATGGCTCGGTGTTGAAAGTCACTGATTATAATCACCCTGAAAGAAAACATAAATTTTACTAAGAAGTTTAATCGAACTAACTTTACAGTGGCATAAAGAAAATGTACTTTTTCCACGGAATAACAACAATTTCATTCAACATATCCGGTCAGTCCAAAAACAACATGCGATATACAAAGCAGGAAACCGTTTTTTTAAGATATTGAACAATATCCACTAAAAATGCACCGTACGGCAGCTTGCGAAAACAAAACGTTCATAAAAGTACACCGTCAAATCTCATAAACTCAATCGTGTTGCAAAGTGTATCGTTACTGGAAGTATAAATGTTCCACCTTTTGAAATGACTAGTGGGTGCGGTATGGTGCGGCGCGAAACTCTCTCTCTCTTTGTACCCAACAACCTTGTTGGCGCCTACATTTCAACCGGCGCGCGCATGCGGGTATGCAGTTCTTTTTTACAGTTGTGGTGCACCAAAACATAAGCCACGCGAGGAATACAAAACTTTACACAAAACATCCCACCAATATATACCGTATAGCATTTGGGCGCGAGAAATGAAAAAATGAAAACCTTTTGCTCGCAGCTTGGTGGCTTGCTCCCTGATATGATTGGTTAACTTGCGCTCTGACAACTTAGAAGCAGTTGCCTGGAAGGTGCACAACGGTTGGTATACAATGACATGGATTTAATGCAGCGCCAAAAAGCCACAGTCAATTCTGAATCTGCATCAAGTTCTCCCAAATATTCCACGCACCATGGCTGTTTGGATGCATTTTCGGGGTCCCGGAACTGGAACCCTTTTGGTGCATCATTTTGGTGATAAAGTAGCACCTCAATTGGTACACGTGTGTGGTGCACACAGGGCAGCTGCCACACACAAGTTTTTCACTTGTTTCGTTTCACTTGCTTGCAGCTGAAGCTGTATAGCGCGCCACACACGAAAAGCCGGTTTTTGGGATACATTCTGGGTTGGGGGGGGGGGGTTACTCTGAAATGCGGGACAAAACATCTATCGTGTAACACCATATGCATTTGAGCTGTTTCGGTGAACACACAGATGTTTTGTGTCTCAACTTTTGACTCCACAAACATATATCGGAAGCATTAGCTCCACCATCCGAGCTAAAGTTTTGGCTACTTCGTTGCGCGATGCCCTAACGATAACGTGCTTGTTGTCCGGCCTGTAAATGCTCGCATTGTGTATCGTTTATTGTGTGGATATCGAAGGACAGCATCTTGGTGAACCTACAATTGTTGACTTTCATGTGAAACATCATTTGTTGTGGGTATTGACCTATTCGCTGATAGGGGAATTTGATCAACAAACAGAATCTGTATTTAGCTTGGACTTAATTTCTGGCATGGTGTTTCTATTTTCCCAAGTAGTGTAGGCCTGAAAAATCCGAAAAGGCTCGATTCACATTTTAAATTCGAGTTTCTGCGCACATTGGTCGACTGCGCTGCAGCCGGCCGCAGAAGGTCCAGAGTTGACGTCAAAAACCGGAATTGCAGGCTTTTCGCTGACAAAAAATATTTCAAAACTGCGCGGCATTCCGTACGGGATTCGCAACAGGTTATATTGTACACAGATTGGGGTACACCGGCTGCCAATAAGTGGCAAGTGCGGCATTGCAGATACATAGATACATACTGTATGTGCTGAAAACTTTGTGCAGCTGCCCGCCGGCCACAACTTTTGGTGTGTAAATAGCGGCTTACACTAATGAGGTCAACGCAACTGCCTGTGAAACGCAGCACGATGTCTGTAGTTGTGATGTCAATGTAGGTTGTCGTTGTCATCGGGAATGGAAGTGTGTAAAAAGCAATCATGCGTTCGGCCTCATTTGGGGCTGCACAGACGTCGCGCTATTAGTTTGCACGCGTCACCTCGTGTGTGGCATAAGCAGAAACACCCAGTCAACTGCGTTCACACGAATCACAGGCGGTAGCGTTGCCGACAAATTTATCAGCCTGAAGCAGCTGTGCCGTCTGTACTGTATCAGTGCGCTACGAACTTGGGACCCGAAGTTTATATCACCAATAATTACACATGCCTACATTACTTCAGTGCTCCACAACGGCCGCAATATATCCCAAACAGCCCCACCAATATCTGGTCAGAGGCAATTCGTTATTCAACAACGCGTTAGAGACCCATCTGGCTGTATGTAGCCTGTAAATAACTTCGGTTGCTTGCGGGCCTGAGTATGTTTTGTGCGTATGGGCTATGCAGGGCGACGTGTGACAGGTTCAAGTGCACTTTGGGTTTCCGTACTGTTACGTTATGTGTGAATCGGCATTCGAACCAAAAGGCGTAAGTTGAACTTGTTTGGTGCATTTTTGAAAAAAAATGGTCACACCCGAACCCAGTGGATCCCTGGATGGGACAGATCACAGCTGCTCTCTGCAAAATGAGGGGCTTGTTCACGAAGTACTGGCTTGTTGTTGTGTATAGTTTATCGATCGATCAATAATCTCTTGTGTGAAACATCAACAAATCAAGTTTCCAGAGAAGAGCAATAGCCATCCACGATGGGGATCCCAAAAAATTTGCGATGCCGCCAACGGCATCGTTTTATCAAGTGCTAAAAAAATTAACGATTTTTTCATTTTATTGTTCTTATGCCACTTTGAGTTTGAGTGCTTTTTCAAAAATGTAATTTAACTACGTGCTTGCTGTTTAAGCCTTATCGGGTGTCTTTAACTGGGTGGCCAAAAGCGGGTCCAAAATGGTGGTCATAAACATGAACGTGTTTTTACAAGAATGCACAGAACGAAGCATAGTGCACGTGCACACACCCAAGACTTGCAGCCAACTGTCGGCCTGCTTGGCGAAAAGTAATTAGAATTGTTGTGATGTTTTGCGTCTTGCACGTCTTGCTGCTGATTTCAAAGCTTTGACATTGAATCCGAAACTCGTGTGCCTCCGTATAAATTTTGCAACTTTCCCATACCCGGTCGGATGCGATTACACCAAAACCTGCTAAATTTCACCCATCAACTAGAGTTAACGGCGGCCCGAACGTCGATGCTTTTTTGCGATTGAGAAAAAATCTCTATTTGCCGGGCTGCAAATCCTTGGTCTCCGCTGAAATCTGTTGGCCTTTCGCGAGCCACCAAGAACAAACGTGCAACCGAAATATCTGCAGCAAATTGCTCACAAATGCGCACAAGGTTAGCAGAATTGGTGCCTTTGAAACAAGCGAAGTTTTATTTCGAACGAAGAATTTCATCAGATTGGCTCAACTTCGACAAAACTGTGTTTTACACGGACTTTGTGGGATCTTCTCAAATGAAGAATGACCAAAAATTTTCAGACAGTGGAAAACAGTCAAGCTGTGCTGTCGAAAAAACATGAAACGAAGCACAAACAAATATGAACAAGACCTAACAATGCGCACAGTGACGTACATATATACCTCAACAACAAAAATATGCAATGCATAAACAACACGAAAAAGTTGCCATATCGACCTTTGCGTTCCCATTGTTTGTCCACAAATCTCGCATTGATCAAGTCAGGCCAGCCCATAGTGGCCGGTCCCTCTGAAATACGCGATGTTGTCAATGTTTGGTCACAAAAAAATCAAGTTGCACTCAGCCTGTTACTGCCCTCTCGGGGTCAGCTGTTTGGTGAAGGCACACTAGGGCAACTGCGAGTTCGATATCGGTTAGATTCGGATTGGTCCGTTAAATTTAATCCTACGGTCCGAAATCTTGAATCTTGCGTGTGCGTGTCACTTGTGAAACATCGTCGATCAAATTTTTTTGTGATTCCTTGTGAATAATAAGCAGTACATGTATACATTGGACTTCGGTGATGTTTCAATAAGGACTGCATTTAATTTTTAAATGACATGATTCTGTGCAAGACCAACTTTGTCTGTTCACCAAGTTAGGTAAACCAAAGGTGTAAGTGCACCATAGCGTGAATGTGTGCGTGTGTATACAAATATTTGCCACCTGTTTGCACGAGACAAGGGCCGGGCGCGGGCGCGTCCCGTGATGATCTTTTCATATATTTTATATTTGGTCACCTGACTTTAACCTCAAATGACCACTGTGCAACATTTAGGCCCAGTTGCGGTTCTAGACTGATCTGAATTTGTAAGTTGTGCAACTTGGAACGGCACTTTTCTTGCAAATTAAAAATAGTGACGCGGACAAAAACTGAGTTACAGCCCTGCGATGAACAAAATGCAGTGCGGGCGGGGCTGTTCCGTTTTGGATAACAGAGAAAGTCGCTTTCGGAGTGCACCTCAGTTACACGTACAGTTACAGTTACAGTTAGGTATACTTGTGTCACAAGTTTTTTTGGAAGCACAATTGGTGGATCCAGCACCAAGTATCCACATAATCTAGGTTGAAGATTCTGACGGAAACAAAACGTCCATCCAAGATATCCACGACCTTAGGTGTGTATCAAATAAGTTGTACCCCTGACCTGATTCATGCTGTTATATATGTATATATCGATTAATGATGTCACAGCGACGGAAGCAAAAATATTGTACCATCTATGTAGGTATACATCCACAGATCTGCCAAACACCCAGTTTTTATGGACATAATACTTGGCTGGGTGGTGAAACAGGGCCTCGTCAAAGGCTGGAGAAACCCTCATTTCGTCTTCTGATGTTTTAGATGCTGATTGGAGCCAAACACTGCCGTCATGACCTTGCCACGTGAACCATATTGCGGTCGAGCGCTATCAATCATTCTCATATTGTTATCGTGCCAATTTGGTTCAAGCCATATTTCGCTCACATTCCCTCCCGCCCGATATCCGCCACTTGACTATTTAGATTCAGCCAGCACTACTGGACCATGCGGAGTACCAGCACCTGTTAATGGTAAGGTGGAGGGGGTTGAATTGGGGTTGAGGCCATGCCAGAGCCTAAACACGATTTGTCCTGATGGACTGATGTTTCACGGATTTGCGCTCGACCAGATAGGCCCGAATTCCGAAAGACAACTGCTTCTATGTTCGTGTGTCGCTGTTCGGCCTTTTGAAAAAGTATGATATTCGAATTCGTTTCGGTTCTGTTTTTTATACATAGTTATACTCTGGCAATTCTTTTAGGAGAAACTTTTCAACCGCGTTGCCTGATCCGTAAAGCGCAGTATGCGTGCACTGGCTATAGCGGTCACGTGACTTCTGTAGCCAGTGCACGCATCATGCGCTTTACGGATCAGGCAACGCGTTTGAAAAGTTTCTCCCAAAAGAATTGTCAGAGTATAGCTGATGGGAAAATTAGCACAGTCAGTTGTAAGTGTGCGGTTTGTACATCTTTCAAATACCTGAAACACGGACATACATAGAAAAAATTTTCTTTGGCTCTCATGGATGGAATTTTCGAAAACGGCGTAAACAACAGTTGGTGTTAGGTCGGTGTAAATCTCGGTGTGCGAAAGTTCTGTACGTCAATCCACTGGCTGACACAGATAACAGTTTTGACACTGGGCTTTCGACCGAACTTACACCGATCTTAACAACCCAGCTAACGTTTACGCCGTTTCCAGAATACCACCCTATATGGCTGATCCCTAACTCAATTTGTTGCCAGGCAAAGGCCAGAATGTGTACACAACGCTGGTGGCTGGCGAGACCTACAACGTCACATGGCGAATGGCACTGATGCATGAGGTAAGGCAAACTTGATCAATACGGTTCATTAAATTATAATATTAATATATGTATATTGCCTTGATATTTCAGGGTGGATTTAAATTGTATTTATTGGACGAGGCCGGTCTGCCGATGCGTCAACTCACGGCGAATCAATCGGGAACATTTGTGCATGGCGACCAACCAGGGTCAGTCGATATAAAAAATAAACTTTGATAAAGAAATCATTTTTGAATCGAGTTTGTGCCTCTGTAGTCACCATATGAGAAAAAGGTCGATTTATACTTCTGACTTCCGCGAAGTATAGTCAGAATCACCACCACGACACGTGCCCCTGCAAAGGGAGTGATTGCTTGTAGTGATTGCGTATTCGGCCCTGTCCGTTGACCGCTATGCCAGCCAACAACCGTTCTTGCTCTGTTAACGAGCTGACCGAACGGGCAGTCACAAATTTCTGACTGCCACTGACAGGCAGTCAGAGTATAAACCGACCTATGTAGGTGGCCGATAGTTCTTCGGTTTCCGAACATTCTCGTGATCATATACTTTTCTTCGTTTTCTAAATGCAGTACATCATCGCGACGAAAAATACACTAGCATGTCACCACAAGACGAAGACAATTCAAAAAGATGCACTGAGCAAAATATTTGGAAAGCCATATTCATGCCGCGATCATTTTGTCGTCGATGTTTTCCAGCACAACGTCATTCACGGTCACCATTCCGCTCGAGATCAAATGTGATCGATGTATCTTGCAGTTGGAGCGTGAGGCCATTGATCAGGCACAGAACTTCTGGTTCTGGTCATGCGCGGACATCAGTGTGGTACGAGACGATGTCCTTTTTCGTCTGAATCAGCCTGAAACATCAAGCCTGAATGAGCCTAAATTAGACAATCATGTCCAACTCAGGCTTAAAATCGAGTAAAACCCGATAATCCGACGCCTGCGGTGCCGTTAACGTATATTTTAGTCGAAATCGGCCTGAAACATAAAGCCTGAATAAAAATTGAATTAGAAACGCTTAAAATTAGGCTTAAAGTCTAATAAGACCGATAATCTGTCGTCATGCTCCTTCAGGTGCGAAGATACGGCACAGCGGACGGTCTGGCCACAAATATTCTGGGTGCGTTATATTTTCTTCGACCATTTGCAAAAAAACAAAAAAAATTTATCATCTCCATCATTTTTTTCCCAATCTAGCACCGGCTCTGAATTCGTGCTTCTTTCACGGTCATCCAACACCCGACGGCGGTTGTATTTGCGAACGACTCTATTCGGGAGACTTCTGTCAATATAAAGGTAGGTGATCGTTGATTGTTTGATTCAGATTGGAACTACATAATTCGGTTCCGTATCTTTTTGGGCCAGTGAAAGTACATTGCGTGTTAAAAAAATGGACTATCCAAAGGGATTCAAGGAGCGATATCAAACTTCGTGATAGGCTCGGACCGGTCCTCCTTAGTCACATGACTTTTTTGAATTTAGAATATTAAAAATTTTTGTGTTGCCACTAATGAGTGTACCATGCTGTTCTGATTTCCATATGTTTGGGCCAGAGCCAGATACTTTTGGCGGGCCACGCACCTTTTGGACCAGGTCCCTTTTGGGCCATATACTTTTTGGGCCACAAATGCATGTTGCACCTTTTGGGCCAGGTACTTTTCGAGCCACGTACATACGTTTTAGACGACATGTTTATTTTTATTCACATGATTGCTTGCGCACATAACCGGACAACGTTTGTGCTCTCATGACGCTTGATAGAAAAAGGTGATGATTGGTTATGACCAGGGTTGGATTAAAAAAATTTTTTATTATCGAACTGTTTTTTTTAAAACCTTTTTAAATTTTTTTTTAAAAAATGACTCTTTTTATTCCGGACCCCCAAAAAATTGGTTTCTAGAAAAATGAAATTCTCTGAAATCATGTTACTTAGGTATGTTTTGAGGGACACTAAAAGAGAACTTCTCCACTGGCTTGCATGTTTATGTCGATCACCTACGATCTAGCCCATTTGGTCATAACTTTGAGAACCCGCCCGAAGGTAACTCTGTGGGCATATACGACAAAAGGAAGACCAACCTTCTGTTTGTGAATTTGGGGATAAATTTGAAGAGAGATAAAGAGTTACACCACACTCATGTTGTGTGACAAAAGCAACAAATGACAAATCCACACAACTGCAAATAGGCGAGCAATGTGGAGTCTGTCGATTTACGTCGATAGCTCAATAACTGCACAGTATACGGTATGGGGTGTCCTATATTATACGTGCAGCGCTTGTTGGGATGTCTGGGAACTGTATGAGTCCATTACAACGCCATTTTAAACTGAAATATAAGCGCCGCAGGCGATTTTTTGAGAATGATGAGCAATAAAACGCATGAAAACATACATTTTTACCTTAAAGAGAAAATAACGAAAAAAGGGGAAAAATAATAAAAAAAGTGGACTTACTTTTTAAAATTTTAAAATAAAAAAAGTGGCCAACTTTTAAAAAAAAAATTTTTTTTTGCAAAAAAATTTTTACTTTTTTTTAAAATCCAACCCTGGTTATGACAGTTCGCTTTATCAGTCGGCCTTGCCAATCGATCCCAAAGGTGTCAGTCAGGGTGTGGGGGCCTATTGTGCGGACGGTTCAGTCCCGGGGCACAAGTTCAGGCCCGGTCGATTCAGGCCCGGCACATCAAGAACATTACAAGTATAATGTGGGACACGGCTGAGAGCACAAGCGTCGTCCAATTTTTTGTACTGTATTGCACAAGCGTGTGAGCATGGGAACATTTGGCGCAAAAGGTATAGTCCGTCCACCAGCTCATGACACTTTGTGTTGCTGCTGGCTGGTTTCTTCCCTTCATCCACGTTCTAATGAAAGAGAAATTGAGTGTGACCGATTTTGCAAAAAAACTAAAAAAAATAATAAAACGTGTCGAAAAAAGATTGAATTCGATCAAATTTAAAATTAAATTGAATTAAAATCGATAAAACACGTCGATTTCATAAAAACCACAGTTTAGGAGCAAAAATAATTTTTTTCGGAAACTCAATTTCTCTTTCATTAGAACGTGGAGGAAGGGAACAAGTCGGCCAGCAGCATCACAAAGTGACATGAGCTGATGGACGGACTACACACCATGCACACGTGGTCCAAAAAGCACCTGGCCCGTAACGTATCGGGCCCAAAAGGTAAATGGCCCAAAAGGTACCTTGTCCAAAAGCCACGTGGCCCAAAACGTACCTAAATACAACGTGCGGGTTAAAAAGTACATGGCCTAAAAAGTGTGGTGGCCCAAAAGGTTCACCGGTCCAAAAAGATACGGACCCCATAGTCCTGTAAAAAACAGCGACGTTCAGATTTTTATGCTTTCTGCTGTTTTCCAAATTGCTTGGGGCCACACATTTTATGGTATGCCATTTTGGGGGGCTCTATTCCGGAGGGGGCTCTCTATACCCGAATCTGAAAAATTCTTTCCAGAAATACCCCTAAAGCCCTTAAAAATGGGTTTCGAAAGGATGTTTTCTTCGCTTATAATCGCATTGATGCGTGTCTATTCATCGATAAGAGGTGTATTAAAATGCCCCGAACTAACAAGAAACGTGCATAAAAGTACCTGTGCACAACTATCAGGCCTCAATGCACTACTGTATAGGGGATATTACCAGGGGGGAGAGGGGCTCTATTCCGCGGGGGGGGGCTGTATTTAAGTTTTTACACGGTATGCACATTCCAAATTTATCATTGATTGTGTTTCCAGATGATTGTCAATCGGATGACGACTGCGGGTTCAGTCAGAACGGTCGTTGTGTGCAGCGGGACCTCGACGAATATCCGCGCCGCGTCTGTTATTGTGCGCCCGGACGTTTCGGCGCCAATTGTCATAAAAGTAGGACTCTTTTTTTGTGACGTTTCAAAAATGTGTTTTGTCAAGGTCGTATACCATCCCGTCAAAAGGGATTCCGCAACCGACTGCTTTTTCCACACTGTACATACCGTTGTGTACTGAATCTCCACTCACATTGCTAAATCGTTTTGGTCTCCAAACTGCCGTTGATGTTGATGGTTCATCAAACCAATAACGCTTCTCAGGCGAATATTCTTTATTCCGCAGTGCGAAGTAAAAAGCCTTCCGTCGATATCAAACTTGGTGAACGGATGCGACTTGCTCACGTGTGATTCTTGCATTAAAGGGCTCGGGACATAACCGAAGGAAGGGTGGCAGGGCATATTGGTACATACCGTTGGAAAGCATTCTGACAGCCAATGTTACACACAAGTTTTAAGCTCCTTGAAGATTCGCTATCTCTCGGTAGAGGGACTTTTCGTTCCAGAAAAAAGTGAATTTTTTCACAACTTGGAACCACCGCTGCAGAAACCCCAAATGAGCTGAGGTTCACGTAACACGTGAACATAATTACAACAGCTTCTGGATAACTTGTCACCACAACTTCAGTCGCTCAAACTATTGCTTCACTCGGTGAGGGGGCGAAACGTTCCGAAAATCGGCCATATTTTTCGAGAACACAAGTTTGTCCCTAAATTTTGAGGCCGTGCTTTGCGCTGAAGAAATAGAAATGCAATGGGAGAATAGAGCATTGTCGAAAGTACCAGAAAATAAGGTTTTTAAACTTTGAAACTCATGTCTAGCTCCGTGACAGGCCTAAAAATCCATTAAATTACCATTAAGCCAAATGGTTATATTTATCGCCGGAATTGTGGCACAAAAAGGCCACAGATTGTATCGCATTCGCAACAAAAAATCGAGAAAAAAGTCTGCTTTAGCTACCTATCAAGGTCCGAAGCCCCCAAAGTCTACAAATCTCTCGGGGCAGACACAGTAATCTGAGTACGATATTCAGCCATAAGTGCTAATTGTTGATAGCTATTGCAAATGTGATTGCACCAAAGAATGTATTTCCAGAGTAGCTTTCGAACGATGTATGACAAGCCCCAAAAAATTCTAACGCTTTGGAGCGCAGGTTAAAAATTTGCTTTTTTGCAGATTCTGGAACGAACCGTCCCGTCACCGTGTGCGATTTCGGAATTTTGACCGTTTCTTGACAGTAGTATGAGATAGTATGGGCATATCATACATCGTTCGATAGCTATTTCAGAGCTACATCGTTTGGTGCTATCAGATGTGAAATAGTTCTCAACAGAAACGACTTATAGCCGAATATCGTATTCAGGTTTGCAAGGCTGCAACAGTAGGTCCATCGAGTTTGAAATCTTCAAAATCGTCTAGGTTGTTGGACTGTGCGTTTCTGACATTTTCCTTTCAAATGCGATGCAATGCGTGGCCTATTTACATCATATTTCCGCCAATGAATGCGACTATACAGTTTTGGGACAATTTTTGGGTCTTTTTCGGCCTGTCACGCCACTGCATAAGGGTTTTCAAATCTAAAAACTTTATTTTCTGATACTTTCGACGAAGCTCCATTTTTCTGTTGCACTTTCATTTCTGGAACGCAAAGGGCGGCCTCGAAATTTAGGGACAAACTTGTGCCCTCGAAAAATGTGGCCGATTTTTGGAACGTTTCGCACCCTCACCGAGTGAAGCAATGCTTTGAGCGACTGATGTTGTGATGATAAGTTATCCAGAAGCTTTTGTAATCGTATCCATACGTTACTTGACGTCCAGCTGATTTGTGGTTTTTGCGCCGGTCGTTCCAAGTTTTGAAAAAATTCACTTTTTTCTGGAACGAAAGGTCGCTCCACCAAGATATAGCGAATCTCCAAGGAGCTTAAAGCTTGTGCGCGACATATATTGTCAGAGTGCTTTCCAACGGTGTACAACACTATGCCCTGCTACCCTTCCTACGGTTATGTCCCGAGCCCTTTAAGGACATTAAGTAATAATGGAGCCACTAATTTCGTAAAACTTAGGCACATAGTTATTCATTTTACATAGGTCGGGAAACATCTTTTACGCTGGACAAAATTAGTGGCATAAAATATAAATTTCTTTTGAAAACATCACGTGACCAAGGCAGATCACATCCGATCCGATCCGATCACGAAGTTTGATGTCGTTCCGAGTATCGATTAGTTCACCAGGATGCACTATACATAAGTACATATACCTCGGTTATCACAGAACCAAATCAATCGTTTTCCTTTTGGTCAGAGTGCGTAGTCCCGAATTCCATCTCATGTACAGTGTTGTGTATCGGTTCAGTCCCGGGGCACAGGCTCACGCCCGGCCATTCAGCCCCGGCTGGAGCCTAGGCCCAAGCCTGTAAATGGATGAAATATGTTGGGCCTGAATCGGCAGGGCCTGAAAAAGTCGGGCCTGAACTTCCGGGCCTGAAAAGTCGCGAAATACATATGCAGAATTCCACGCGACCGACGAAGACCGCGCGTACGATTGTTTCAACTACGACTACCCGAAACGGATGTACCACAGTTTCTGGACGGTTCAGGTTACTGCGACAAACACACTCCTTCTCCTTGAATTTACGCAATCCTTATTCTCAGCCTTAGGCTTGGCTTAGGCTCGGGTTTAGAGGCTTAATCTAAAGGTCGGTTTATACTCTGACTGCCCGGTGGTAGCAGTCAGAAATTTTGTGACTGCCGGTCCGGTCAGCTCATTAACAGAGCAAAAACAGTAAACGGCAGGCAGCGGTCAACGGACAGGGCGGAGCAGGCAATCACGGCCTTGTCGGCCACTTCTGGGTAATAGTGTGACTTCTCCGGATTTTGACTTCTGCTCCCCGGAAGTCAGAAGTATAAATCGACCTGGCTCAGGTTGATACCAAATGTCGAAAGACAGTGCTGTAATCCCGCACAGAGATGTTTAAAAAAATATTTCTCGTTTTTCTTAAAAAGTTTTTTTTTGAAAAGCTGCCCACCCTTTTTTAAATTAAAAAGATTAAAATTAAAAAATTTAAAGACTAAACATGGGATGTCTTCGACTTTTCTGCTCCCAAGGCACGTTTTGGTACATATTTAAGGGAATTCTATGACTTGAAGTTTTTTTACATCTCTGATCCCGCTGATTCAGGCCGACGTTGAACCCGAACCAGAACAATCCACAGTCAACAAGGACACGATTCGATACAATCTGTTCCGCCCGAATTGCTACTTCAATCGGACGCTTGGCCAAGACGGAGATGTTCTCTATTGGAGACGCGTCAGGGTGCGTGCACTCCGTTTGACTAATTGTACTGTGGTTGAGGCATATGGTTGACTTGTATACTTGAAAGACCATGGTCTTTGATAGTTGCCCTATGTAGTTGATGTGGCTCATGCTCCAGCAAGCCATGACGTTATGTCATATGAACTTTCCGTGGACGTTGAACTTGCACAACGAAATTTGTGCTTGAATTTCATCGTCGCGAAAGTTTTAACCGGCGTTAAAACCGTTTATCTGGAGCAGAATCGATGTTTTACAGTGCTGGTCAGAAGTATAGTGCAGCAATGATAGACCATGGTATAATTGACGCCACATCTGAAAGTTGCAAAGATAACTGCTCATTTTCATTTATGTTAAGTTCAAGAATTTGTTTTTTTTATCGACGAGTCATGAATATTGATCACTTCAGATTTGTCGATTGGCTTTATGTTAACCATAAAACGTTTTCGATAGTCAGAAAGCAAGCTGCTTGTTCGATTAATAATGACAAATGTTTCGTGCCGGAGAATGCCAAATAAGCCCCCTCCGAATAAACCCTAACTAAGGACTAATTCGCACGTACAGTACTTAAACGTCACAAGGGTCCCATTTGACTCAAAGTATGCACGCCGTAACTCAGACATGCGGCCCCACCAGTAGTTAAGCGAGCGTGTCCACTTTTTCAGTTCGTATCTCCTTTTCTACCAAAAATTTGTGACACACTGGCCTCTTTTGACGTTTAAATACTGCAGATTCTTCAAATAAGCCTGCATCTCTGGACATTTTTAGTAATGTTTCATATGCTCATACGTAGTGGAATCTTATTTGGCATAGGGGGAGATAGAAATCTACAGTTCCAGCATCCACGCCTGATTCAGGCAACCCGCGAATTTCAAACACTGTGCGACTCTAATTGAAAACGGATATGGTGGCAGGGGAACTCCGCACTGCTGTCACATCACGATTTCTTTTTTTACATCTCTCGATGGTGGCACTGAGATGTTGCCAAACCAAGACAAGACAATCCAACACACAAGTAGTCGGGTTCTTTCTCTTCAGTTGGAAGCCGGCAAGAGTTAACGCCAGGTGAGACAGGGAATGCTTGTCTCAAAGATTAAGCCATGCATGTCTAAGCATGAACTGAACTAAAGTGAAGCCGCGAATAACTCATTATTACAGCTGTTCTTTCTTGGATCACCGCTATACTTGGATAACTGTGGTAATTCTGGAGCTAATGCACGCAACCGAACTCCGACCTGGAGATCACCCATCGAGAGATGTCGAAAGGAAATGGTGATCTAGGAGAAGGGCAGATGCAGCCTCCTCCGCCAACCGCTGCTGGTTCTGTTCTGTTCGAATAGATGCACTCGGGTCGTAAGGTCGGAGCTCGGTTGCGTGCATTAGCTCCAGAATTACCACAGTTATCCAAGTATAGCGGTGATCCAAGAAAGAACAGCTGTAATAATGAATTATTCTCGGTTTCACTTTAGATCAGTTCATGCTTAGACATGCATGGCTTAATCTTTGAGACAAGCATTCCTTGTCCCATCTGGCTTTAACTCTTGCCGGCTTGCACCAACTGAAAAAAAGGAACCCGACTACTTGTGTGTTGGATTGTTTTGTCTTCATTTGGCAAAAGCTGAGTGCAACCATCGAGAGATGTAAAAAAGAAATGGTGATCTGACAGCAGTGCGGAGTTCCCCCACCACCGCACCCGTGTTTTCCAGGAGTCACGGTGTTTGAAATTCGCGGGTTGCCTGAATCAGGCGTGGATGCTGATACTGAAGATTTCTATCTCCTCTGGATTGGCATTCTCCGGTTTGTGTAACTTACAGCGCGACATCGAGTTCATAATGGAAGTGCGCGGACGATCGTGGCAGGCGCTCGGGTGGCGACCGCCCAACACCCTGTCGACTTGTCAATCCTGGCTCGTCAGACACAAACCACCAACGGCCCTGCCAACCAATCAATTCTACAACAAAAAACCGGACGCCGTAGCGAAACCCGAACCCGTCAGACCGGTGCGGCCACAATTTTTCGGAACGCCGCGTCCGGCGACCGAGCGACCGAGCACATCACAGCCGCTGCGGACTGGTCGCGAAATCAATGCTGGCCCTGATCAATCAGGCAACGTCAATCGACCGTACTCGAACAAGGACTACGTCAATAATTGGCCGGCCATGCCGATCAATGCTGGTTAGATCCAGATGATATTGTTGCCTTTTTATGATATTCAGTTAATTTTTTTAATATCCCGCCTTGGGATGGATGATACTGGTAAATTGGGTAACTGACTGTGAAACTGTAAGAATTGCAGTTTAAAATTCATTTCATTCTTTTGGGCGAAGGAACAATATTCTTCTGCTCCGACAACGCGATACTGAGCTCGCCACCCGTCGAAAACTCGGAGTTGCTGGTTCTAAATTTATAATTTGGCTTTACATCCTTCACCGTAAAAAATTTGTTGGACCTTATTCGGTCCGCAATCTTCAGTTCACCTCTCTGACACTCAACATGGTGAATACTTTTTGTGGCGAATACCGGGTCATGTCACTGTGACGAGAGCAGATTGTAGTTTGATTAGTTGTACACTCCACTGTCTCCATGGTGACATCTCAACAAACTTGCGCAGCTTGTTGACTGTGTGTTGCGCTTGTTGCCTGCCTCGCTCGACTTCGAACGGGAGTTTCCCTGCGTCTGCAAAAAATGCATGAGGCAACGAAATTAGAAATTTACTATAGACTTGGACAGCAGATCTGCACGTAATGAAAGACCTACAATACATTGGCTTCAATCAACGCGCTTTTCAGCAATTTTTTTCCTTTCGACTTTCTCCAGGCACCAGCGATTTTGTCTGGACGCGAACCGCGATTGGGACGAGACGAGTGCCCTGGTACTTGGCACAGGCCGATATTCAGGTTGGATTCTCTTTCTTTAACTTTTGGAACATCCACTTCGATCAAAAAAACCATATTGCTCGCCGCACATTTTGGTGCGCAGTATTTACCGGGGATCACCATGTGACACATTCACCATTTAAAATTAGGAGATACAAAGGTACGAAACATTTCAATACGATTTAGCCTTGTGGGCACGCATTGCGCTAGATCTGTGGATGCAGTTTCGGCCCATAATGCAGTGGCGATGGGCGCCCTGGGCCTTGTCAATGACAAAAGCGCCAGTGGTTACGCAAAGCACGTCCACAAGACAGCACCCAGTGCACTTTACTACGAAACATTTCAAAGTCTTCCATTTTCACTTCCACTTCTGACACACACACACACACACACACACACACACACACACACACACACACACCGACGGACGTTTTGTTGGTAAACTATATGGAAAAAATTAAAAAAAACAATAAAAAAATTAAATTTATTTCAATCCAGAAAGCGCGTCGAATGATCGATAGAATGCTGCGGGCACGAAGGGTGAAACGAAGTGACCAACGACGACTGTTTGGCAGGATTCTGGTGTGTTTCACGTGATGTTTCACAGTTGTAGAGTGTAGCATACTATGTTTGTGGTGAAGCCGCAGCTTTTCTACATATAGCGAATGAAAGTTCTTCTTGACGCAGAAAATGCCGGGTGCCAGTATATGGGTCTGTGCCGAGACCACTCACAATCAGTATGCAGTCTGGCAGTTTGCGTCTGCGCTTTTTGTGGTGACACTCTCATAAGCGAAACTCTTAAGAATCCTCTATTTAGTGGATATTTTCACAATTTTTGTCCCAGATGTGCCATCAATCTTGTAGTTGTCACTTTATTATAGTGAATATTGTTCATTGTGACAGAAAATGGTCGGTGTCCCGCCCGATCACGTCACTGCAAAAGAGAGGGCTAGAGCGTAGAGCGGCAGTAGACCGCATCTGTATGTATTAATGTAAGTTGGACACAGACACACAACACTCTCTTTCAGCGCACACGCATTCCGATAAGACCAAGAGACGATAAAACTTAAACATCTCAATGTCGCCTTGTTCATTCAGGGTCACCGTCGCTCCGTCGAGCCTGCACCGAAAGTGATCTACTATCAAACATGGACACCGACCGAAGAGGCGCAGGCGCAACACAAGAACAGATCGTGGGCCGAGTGGGCGGAGAAGGTTGACGTACAGTCTAACGTCGTTATAGTGACACGAGCGGAGCCTAGAGTGGCATGAGCCATTTAATACGAATTGGTCACTAATGCGGTTTTCGGTCGTCAGTAGCGACCTGTTTTCACATATAGACGGGCGGTGCACCAGGTCATCGTCAGTGCGAACATGCAACAGCTGGCCACGTGTGTTAATCGATGACTCACACGCAATTATACAAGTAAATCAAAAAAAATCGTGGCATCTACATATAGCGCATTCGTACTGAGGATTGCCTGGCGCACAACATGTCTACGAAGGTAGGTCAAAGATAAAAGCAGTCAGATGAAAAGTCAAACATACATAAAAGCAACGAAAACAGGTTTTGCTTTGCAGGCTGCACAGTCACTACATCGAGATTGTGTGTGTTGTTCACAACACAAGCACTCACCTTAATGTCCGGATAGGACGGACGTAACTAGGTGATGTTTCATGCAGAATATATTTATGCATGTGAAATTTTAGCAACGCGAAGTGCTGCTGCAAATCTTCCAAGCCGCGAACACACCAGAAGAGCTGGACCACCTGTTGGAAACCTGGCGGCAAAATACTGAAATCAACATTGATGAGGTTTGTACATTTGAATGGGGAGCTGTTTTTACAAATTTTCGGCCATGAATTTACAAAAGCATCTGATTTTACGTAAAATTTTTACCGTTTTCAGCCCAAAGTCAATGAGCGCGACATATCGTCGGAACCAGACCTGGACAAAGAGGGCGGGAAAGTCGATGACGCTCAAGGTTGGCAAAGTCTAGGTCAGAATTTTGGTCATTTTTTTAGTTCTTTCTTGGAATTTTTGCTCGGTTTATTATTTTTATAGGTCAGAATTTTGGTCATTTTTAGTTTTTTATAAGAATTTTTTCACGGTTAACTGTTTTTACAGCTAATATTCTTTTTGATGGCCGAAACAAAAATGTCATGCATCACCAAAAGATGAGTAGGATCTTACGACGTTACTCATGTTAAGAGAGCGCATAAAGCACAAAAATTTAAGCGTTCTTTTTCATTACTTGACAGAAAAATTCAGGTACCGAAGGCAAAGAAGAAGAAGTGCACGGTAATCTGCATCCGATGGATTGTACTGATATCGTATTTGGCTCGGTGCTGGCTTCGTTTGCACACGCGCGCGATGCATACACCCCGAGTCGGGCCACGCCCTTGGATGATGCCGTATTCGGTTGGTGAAATGGGGGTCACGTGACCACATGGTGCATTCGCACTGATGATGTTCTGGTGCACAGGCTGGGAGAGCGCGGGGGCAGGAAAAAATTGCCCATTTCCACTTTCATATTAAAATTATTTTTTTGATGTTTTTGTTTATGTCTTCCAGCATATAGTCGACTTTATGTTCTCAGGTGGCGAGGACTCGTTGTCAGCTGTGTACGGACTGGAGACCAATGACGGAAGGACAATGTTCATGTTCAGAAAGAGGATGAAAGGTGCGTTCTCAGAAAAGTTGCAAAGTTGTGCCGCCCGGGTGACCTTTAGTTGCTAAGACCAAACAACTTTCACAGTAAAACTTGCCCTGCGTGTGCTTTTTCAAAGGAGCTGGCAATCTACATTGCAAGTCCAAGACTATTGAAAAATAGTGAAAATAAAACGAAAGGAAAAATAAGTGCCCAAATTAAAATGTTGCAGCGTACGAACAAACGGACCAAGACATCGTCGAGGGCGACATGCACATGATCTGGGCCAAAGGTATGGACACAAGGGATATGGACCGGGGATCGAAGCGATTCTATCGACAGAAAATATTCAAATATCACGGACCGAAAAATCGGCAAACGCTCAACATGCAACTTTTCGAGAAAAAGTGACCATCCATAATTATTCCGTCTTACAGTCCACCTTCGTTATAGTGACCCTTCCGGTGTAGCCTTCAGTTTTTTCATCCCAAACCCGTCTGAGCATCTGAAATCAAATTCAATTCACTATAAAACGGATGTACTGTACCACGTGCAAGCTGTCACACAGTCTGCGATTTCACAAATTTCATTTTTCTGCACTCTTGAAACTTCACTTCAACATTGCATTTGCGCTGAAACCGCCTGATTTTGTGCTCATTTTGAACAAAGATGTTATGTTTTGACAAACGTGTGTGTAGTTGTATAGCACTCTTTCTTTAGAAGAAAACTAAATTCAATAAATGTGTCAATGTTCAAACTATGACTTCAAATCCAATAGTGCTGGTTTTATTCAACAGCTTATGTGTGGTCAGCATATGTCAACGATTCAAAACAGTGCTCGTGTGTATTGACAATAGTAATAACATCACCACTCAATTATTATTGTGCAATTATCACAATTGTGTGCAAATGCAAAAAAACCTAAAAAGAGACAGATATATTTCCAAGAAGATTTGAGGAAGTCACTTTTGATTGTTCGGAAGCAGAGATCGACAAATAGAATTGATCGTTTTTTTCATTATTGATTCGAAAATCGACAACCAATCACGTTGTTCTGAAAGAAGCAAGCGTTAAAACTTGACACTGTCCACCCTTGCGCAATCAAGCGATCATATAGATTTCTGGCAAAACCACCTCGAGAAAATACGTTCGGAGGTTGCTTTCATGGAGCTAAAAGTAAGCTCTTCGAACACGATTTCGATCTACATTGAATGTCAATTAAACTGAACGTTTTTAAGACAGCGGTTTTTTGCTTCAGCGGTTAAAACACAGAAACAAACAGCGGGGGCCGTCGAATGACATAACGCTTAGATCTGTACTTGGTGCAATGAAGGCGGAAGCCTGAGCCTAATGTTGAAGATAATACATAGCTACCGCACCCATGTTTAGGTCTTGGCACCTACATTGTACAGTATATACAGTACCAGCTGCAATTCTAGGCGATCCTGACGCGGCGCAGGCTCAACCTGCAGGCTCCGCTGGTTTCTTTTCTTAACTGTGCAGGCCAGTATGCAGCCGCCTGCGCAGGATCGCCTAGAATTGCAGCTGGTACTGTATCTTACCTAGTCATCATACGAGTACATGTTCTTGTTGTTCATCATACGCCAATAGTTGATGCCGTTTCGTTTGCCGAGTCGGGCGCCTTCGGGCCGGAAGAAGCCGGAGCTGGGTCGCTTCAGTCCCAAACTTCGACGACCCATCGACATCGGGGGGACGGCGGGCTGCAAATGTACGTATAGTCCGTCCATCAGCTCATGGCACTTTTGGTTGGGACGTTCAGGTTCGTTGTGAAAAATTGTTCCTCCGCAAGGCAATGTCAGAGAAAGCGGCGCACAAAAATAAAATAAAAAAAGATTTCTCCTTCTTTTCTTTTTCGCAAGCCAACCGGAGCCGGAACAGCTCTTACAAAAAGTGTCACGAGCTTATGGATGGATTAGACAGTGTGCAAGGTATCTACATATTTGCAAATAGGCTATGTACATAGATGTATTGCCTACAAACACTCTGGGATTCAAGTACAAAATTGACCCCAGTGGACGAGCGTAAATGAGACGAGCACAAAACAGTTGAAAAATAAAAATTGACACGATTTCAGGCTATTCCAAGGCCAAGCCATCGGAACAAAATGTTGAGCAGCTGTCTTTAGGGATGTAATTTCTAGAAAACTGTGCAATAGGGCAGAATTGTATAATTCATTGGGGGGCCCGAAATTAATGGCATCTCTACTAAAGCTCTTGTGCTTGATTGATCAAGACTGATCCGATTAGGCCACCCAAGTTCACAATATTCTTAGAGTTTGAAACAAGAAACTGAAATCCCATCCCCCCCCCCCCCCCCCGACAAATAACGAACCTCTTTCAGCTCGAAAGCCTCTGCGACGTGAAACACAAGCATGACCACAGTCAATGAGAATAAAACGAACACGGTTTTTGAGCTCATGTTTGGTGTTTGGATAGTCGTAGCAACCGGCGGTGCACTATCAAAGTTACTAGGTGACGAGTTTGTACCTGAAATACACAGTTACTCTTCGTTATAACGGTATTCGGTATGGTGATATTCGATAGTATGATATGCGATATCGTTTTGCATGTCCCGCACAGCAAATGCCATACAAATGGGATTCGATATAGTGATATTGGCCACCCCTAAACCATTATATTAATATTGCAATATTAATATATCACTAATAATTAAATAGCGGATTTATAATGTTAATCAGCTCATAATTGCCTGGTATTCAATGCAAATCGTTAACGTTGGTCGTTAACACAGAGCCAGACCAAAGCAGCCGGCCTAAACAAGCGGGATACATATGACATTGTGTTGCTTTCGAAGACCAGCAGTGACGACATGAGCGTTGACGACATTGGCGATGACCACATTAGTATAAGCCGAAATGTCGGCGGCGTATTGAGCATATATCTTGTAGATACATTTTGGTTCTTATGAATTACAGTCACTATTTGAAAATAGACATATTTACGTGACAGTCAAAAAGCATATGACTATGCCGAATATATGACTAAAACGAATTAGTTAAGCTAGATCTTGCACATTAGATCTTAGATCTTGCACATTTTCGGAGCACCACGGCTGCATCTTCAGTAAATCAACAAGACTATAGCGAATAGGATTATATCGAATAGTGACGGTATGGGCATGATCGAAGGTTTGTCACATGCGAGGTCGTGTGGTCAAGATCAGGAACTTAAGCTTCAACCGGAGAACGGTTGACAATTATTGTACAAACAGTTGGACATCAAATGTCATTAAAACGTGGGCACACGTTTTTAATTGAAATTCGCGTGGGCCGCTGCAGATGTCGCTGTATCAGCGTGGGTAGCTAAACAGCAGGGGTGCGCGTTTGGCAACTGCGCGCAATAATAAAGGTGCAATACGATCATTGCTTCATTTTGGAATCGCCGCATTGTATACAAACCATTATGTTATTGTCACACAATTCACGAATGAATTGGCACAACAACGTCGGATGTGTTTTACAGGCCTCATTTGAAATGGAGGTGACCTTCGCAAGCCCCACGTAGCAAATTGAGGCCAGCCAGCTGGAGCTTGTCACCATCTCTATCTCTCAGCCCATTCTCTTTCTTTTGTTTTCGAAATACGTGTATAACCGGAACATTATTCGATCTGGCCAAGCAGGCTTAAAAATATGTCTTGTGTGTGTGAGAGCTAGTGGTTAGACCTGCGTATGTTTAAATACATACTTTGATCAGTTAATCACTGAAGCTACACCGAAATATTTGAGAACCTGTCATGCCAGATTTGTATACACAACACTCATATTTATGCACATACAAACATGTAGGTAGCATCGAGATTCGAAAAGAGGATATAAGACACAGCAAGGGGCAGCACAACATGTTCGAAACTGGTCAAAGTTGGTGCTCCGACTATGGTGCATTCAGTGGCGGATCCAGCTTTTGGCCAAGGGAGGGGCCAACATGCATTACATGTTAACCGAAAAAAGCCAAAATGAAATGGCCTTTACCTTGACCGTACTCACGTGCCGTGGCAGGGTACATACAACATGTACCGGAGTTTTCCACTTAAAGCCCCCCCACCCGAATAGAGCCCTCGGGGGCTCTAAGTGGAAAATTTTCCACTTAAAGCCCCCGGGGGCTCTAGTTGGATTTATTTTTTACGGACCATTGATTTTACATCGAACAGTAAACTTGCCAAAATAGTTCAAACTAGTGTAAGAATGACCAAAATACCGCACTTTTCTGTTGTTTTACCAACGTTTTGCCACGTTTAGATGAAGATCCTCACAATCAGGTTGAAACATGATATCAGAATGTCAAAATGCTGGCCTAAAGTGTCCCTACTGACAACGATGAAAACGACCAGTTTTCCGCTTGAAGCCCCCGAGGGCTGTAAGTGGAAACGTTTCCACTTAAAGCCCCCAAAGGGCTCTAATTGGATTTTTTCTTTCTTGTCGGAGGGTCCATTTTCCACCAACTTCCGCTTAGAGCCCCCGGGGCTTTAAGTGGAAAACTCCGGTACGATTTTCCTTCAGTCAAATAGTACATGGCCGAATAAGAGCAAAAGTTCCGTGCTGTCATGACTCCAAGTGCACTATGACAAAAAGTTCTTTCGGGACTTTCTTTCTCTTCGAATAAAAAACTTATTTTTTTGGTGTCAGTCTTTATAAAAACTTTCGGTGTCAGTGTCAACGCAATCCCAAAGCGTAAATGCTAAACTCCACCCATGTGTATAGTCCAACCACCAGCTCATGAGACGGTTCGGTACGGTTCCACGTGTTTCGAAACTTTTCGAAAACAAAAGAAAGAGAAATATAAATTTCTCTTATTTTATTTTCGAAATGTTTCGAAACACAGGGGCAACCGTAATAGGCGTCTCATGAGCTGGTGGCTCGACTATGTCATGTACTTGACACAAGGCATAGTATGCCACACCCGGTGGTAACGCTTTCACTCGGTTCAAAAGCTCCGGCGCCGCGGCGCATTGAGTTGTCCTTTTCGATGCCATACCTTTTCAGATGTCAAACCACAAAGACACTCACACACATTGCCCAAATTAAAAAAAACTGAACCTACAAAAGGTCACGAAACGGGCACGGGTATAAATTTTACCAGGGTGGTAATTTTACGAAGTGACATCATCTAATGAAACACTGAGCGCATGAATGTACCAAAAACTTCTGTTGTAATTTTTCGAAAGAATTTCGCAGGAAAACTTGTCGCAAAACCCCTACATAGTTTTATGCAACATTTTCTGTGAAAATTTTTTTTGAGAAATCTCCGGGGAATGTTTTACAAGATATGCACACCGACTGACACAAAACTAAGCAAAGTCTACAATATGATTGAACTCGAACTGAAAGATTATCATCATTATTGGAACACAAAATCGTCAGTGCATAGCGTTGTTTCGACTTGACGGAGTGGAGAATGTTCGGAATCGGCAAAACTCTCACAGCTAGAACGAATCAACGGACAACCATGGAAATATTGCCGTTAAAAACTTTGGGTTGTGATAAGTTTTGACGATTCTTCAAGCGAACGAATGCCAAATTTGTTGGGCACACGGTACGATCGCGATCTGTTGGGTGCCAACAGGTAATTGGAATGTGTGGCTTTTTATACGATGCAAGTGGACTTTTTTGCTGGCACAGGTACGGCTGGAAACCCATCAATGGAGCCCGGGGTGTGCCGTGCAGCGAGCGCCAAAAAACGGTGAGAACGGGCAATCTACCGATGTACAGGAACGCCCTGTCATACCTTTTCACTTTACACCATTGTTAGATTAGATTTTACTTTTTACTCTGAACGGCGCACCAGGCTCTGTGCAGCCACCATAGTTCGTTGATCAGGCGCTGAGCCGTTGCCCACAGCCCGGGTAATTTGAGCCGTGTAATTAAAAGGCAGACCAGTGACGCCTTCTCGTCAGAAAAAGGTGCATGTGTTGGCGCTTCCTCTGGCTATCTGTGTGCATTGTTAGAAAGACTGCGCTGCCTTGCACTACAAAGCGTATTTATAGTTTTCCACTGAAAAATGGTTTCATTTAAATCACCGCACAACAAACGAGCAACAGTCTAGGGTGCCTGGTTTTGTCGGTCTGACCGACTTTATAAACGAAACTCTACCGAATTCGTCAACCTTTGCAACAAAACGCGTGCTTTATTTTCTCAGTGAAAGGTGAGTTTTTGTAGTTGTTGTGCATTTCGTTTACATCAGAAACGTTTCCGAATAGAGCCTCTACTCTCACGGTGAGAGTAGAGGCTCTATTCGCAAACGTTCTCACGCACATCATTAGAACTTTTCCATCAAAGCGCGTCCTTTAGATTTTTTAAGGTAATGTGCGTTTTTGTGGCGTTTGTATGTGTTTCAGTAAAATATGCCGACTTTCAAAGTTTGCTGATCAGTGTCCCTTGGGCTCTGACGGAAAATTCCTGTAATATCAAGATAGGCTAGTTGTTTAGACGTCAACGCATATCGTCATCTCTTGCTGCCAAATGAAGCAACCCTGAATGGGCCCTATAAATACAAACATACCGGAGTTTTCCACTTAGAGCCCCCGGGGGCTCTATGCGAAAATTGGTGGGAAATGGGCCCTCCAACAAAAAAGAAAAAAAATGCAATTGGAGCCCCCGGGGGCTTTAAGTGGAAACATTTCCACTTACAGCCCTCGGGGGTTTTAAGTGGAAAACTGGGTGTTTTCATCATTGTCAGTAAGGATACTTTAGGCCAGCATTTTGACATTCTGATACCATATTTCAACCTGGTTGTGAGGATCTTCATCTAAACGCGGCAAAACGATGGTATTCTATATGCTGCGCGTGACCAGGGTTGGGTTAAAAAAAGTAAAAAAATTTTTGAAAAAAAATTTTTTTTTAAAAAAGCTCGCCACTTTTTCGGTTTTTCAAAATTAGAAAAGTAAGTTCACTTTTTTTTATTATTTCACCACTTTTTTTATTATTTTCCCCCTTTTGGTTATGCAAATGCATTTTTTATGCTTGTTTTTTCCCAAAAAATCGCCTGCGGCGCTTGTATTTCGCATCGGTACAATGTCATTACAACGTTAGACAGTCAGCGGCTCTACTAAACAACCTAAGCAGCCGTCATTATGTGCGCATTCAGTTATTCCAGGAAGTCAAATCAGCTTGAAGTCAAAATTATCGTTCCAACACCGCGGGTTATGCAGCTGTTTTCATGTAACTTTGCTTAAAAGATGTGCCAATCATTTACCTTTCCCGTGACTTCACTTTTTATACTACAATCTACAGATGTTGGTACATATGGTGGACAGGCTATCCCAGGGTTGGGCAAAAAAAAATTTCTTTTTTAAAAAATTTTTTTTAAAAAAAGGTTGTTGAAAAAAATTTTTTTTAAAAAAAAATTTTTTTTTTAAATTTTTCGGGGGAACAAAATGTTCTAAAACGTCCAAAAATGGCCTTTTTGGGGGTTATTTTTTGCCATTTTTTCTCAAGGGTCGAAAAATTTTCTTCACAAAATCAAATTTGGTAAAATTTCCCCGAATCTCAGACTTTTTAAAAAAAATTTAAAAAAAAAATTTTTTTTAAAAAAAAACTTGTTTAAAAAAATTTTTTTTCCAACCCTGGGCTATCCCCAACGCGAATTGTCACGTTATCTGGCTCATTGTAAAAAATATAACCTCGTTACTGCCCGTTTGTGAACACAACTTGTCGGTGTCAACTATGATCTAACTAGCGCATCATGAAGGATATGCCAACATGAGAACGCCGATCATGGTTTTGAGCGACCTCAACTGAATTGAGTGTTCACAGTAGCAACTCTCATTTCAATAATCGTTTCACGGTCTGAAGTCCCTTGGAACCCAACACCGATGAGCGACATAAAGGGTCACATGAAGTGCGGCCGCAGCACCAACGATTTTTGGAAGTTCAAGTGACTATTCCTTGATCGTTAAGCGACATTGAAAGGAGCGAAGTTCCTACTTCTTATCATTAGTCAGTGTGAGAAACAAGTGCTGTATGATTTCACCCGCCACATAATCCCACAATAGCACCCATTATCACATTTACTATGTATATTAGGTCTTATTATCCCGATTCTTATGCAGCTTCACGGAATCGACTTGTTCAACTCACTAATAATCATCAGTTGGCTTTTGTCTTTTTGGACAAGCTAATTAGTTCGTATGAATAAGATGCGTCTTGTCAGACCAGACAACAAAAGCACAAAATCCCTGGCTATTAAATAACACACGGCTTAGCGTTGTGTTGAACACACGGTTTCACAAGGCAACCCTTGTTGACACTTTCCTCTTTTTATTTTCATATCCTATCATAGTTTTCCATCACGTAACAGACAAGCACAAATGTAAGTGCAAGTGCACACAAGTGTTCTGCGCTGTTGTACGAAGTTTTGACTAACCCCCAATGTAACACGGCACTATACATTTACGCCTCCCCCGAGCGGGCGCCGGAACTATGCAACGCCATTTTTCTACATCACGTGGTCGGACCGCATAACTGTTACTCGATAATCCTTGTTTCTCCCCATTGTACCGTCATAAGTATACGGTTAGACTTGTTTCTTCCATTTGTACCGTCAGAAGTGTAGGCTAGGTTTAGTTACGGATGTTGCATAATTCCGTAAGCCTGTTTAGGCTCTTTTTTCCTAGTTTCTCCCAGTTCAAGGGCGAAGCCACATTGCCACGCACACTCCTCGGGCATCGCTGCGCGATGCCCTCGAAGTGTCTTAATTGTCACCTACCCTTCCCATTCACCTCAGCCACTGCTAAATCTTTGCTCGACAATTAGATCCAAAATACCTACCAAAGGCAATATAAAGCTTTGTAGCGAGCATTCTTGGTCAAAAAGCTGCTGCTTCTTGGTAAAAAACGACCTGGATTTTTTTCCAGGTTAACGGCGATGCCACGTTGCCACGCACACTCCTTTAGTGCTTTAAGTGCTTTAATTGTCACCTACTCTTCCCATTCACTTCAGCCACTGCTGAATCTTTTTCCGACATTTAGATCAGGAATACCAACGGCAATTTAAAACTTTCCAGGTCAAAAAAGCATTCCTGGTTTGAATAAAACCAAACCCAGAATGCCTACCTTGGGCCGGACTAACAAATATTCCAATTTTTAAATTGCAGTGTCCATCTGCCACACCATTTGGCAAAGGGTTCTGTCATCGCAATGCGCTGCCTGCAACAAAAACTGTACATGTTCCAAACAATGTCTGTCTATGTTTTGGTCACCAGGTGCAGTGTATATGTATAGGCGATGACGCATACACCCAACCCACAGTACTGGCATACAAGGCCTGTACATGATTCGAGGCACGTATACCGTACCTATGGCACACACGCGGACGCATGGACACATGCGTGGGTGCCGACAGGACACGCGCCCTGACGTCAATGGACAGGGAACACCAATGGGAACCACAGGAACTGATACCTTGAACAGTGATTGTTCGCCAAAGGAACATGAACCGTGTTTACCTTTACATACCAGAGATCCACCCCTCTAAACTTATGTATAAAAACTATTATATATGTATTTGTAATCCCGCCTTTTACTGACTACTGATTTGCTACTGTGCACTCTTCTCTTATCTGATTGGTTACTATTGACGTCACTAATTCTTTCTGATTTGGGACCCCCTTTAAAAAGGGAGCCCCGGTAGTATTCGAGGTCAGTTTGTGAGGTTTTAAGTGCCGAGTCGAACCCCGTTCAGATTGCATAAAAATACCGTAACCCTGTTGACTCGACTTTGATTTTACCTGTTCAAAGAGCACAGACTGACACTAGTACATATACACAGCAGGATCGAGAGTGGTGCCACAAGGCTTACGGAATATTGCGGAATAGAGCATTGTAGGTAGCGAACGGTGCTTTCAGCAAAGTAACATAATATACATAATAACTCGGACAAGAGGCCCAGTCACGCGCACGAACAACCCGCACACGCTACCCGCAATGACATGGTAGCCCGATTTCTGGTAAAAGGTCGGTTTAAAATTTGTTCCTTCTTTTGATTGAATTTTAATCATTTTAACGGCATTGGAGTGGAAGAGTCCTTTTATATCGCGGAAGGTACGGAACAACACAAGCAAAAAAATCATTGCTTGAGTTGATAATCAGTAGTATAAGTCGGACGAAGTTGCATTTTTCTGAGTTTTGTTTTTGAATGACAAACAAAATTTTTGGGGGGACTTCGATAACCCACAGAAAGAGAAAAAGTAGTTCAAGGGTTCAATACGCCACTAAAATTGAGAGAAAAAACTTGGAGGAAAGAAAAAGCTAATTAAAAGTATACCAGAATCTACTTCAATAGGTACAGCGCCTATACATAATGTGATGAAAATTAGTGAAATAAAATTTAAAAAGACACAATGACTGATCAAACTATAACAGATGAAAACTCAAACGTATGCTCACCAATATTAAACATTATAGATGGAACAGAAACACAAAACGTACAATGCACATGTAACGATGGCACGTGTTTGCATTGTTTATTTGGCACTTTGCGATACTTAGCGAATGAATTGTATGAACGCGCCGATGATTTGAAATGTTTAATAAATACACTACACTTTAAAGTGATTCACGAACCAGAAATAACAATGCAAATTGCAATACCAGATGACACAGAAAATAAACAGAAAGAAGACAGTGATAACGAATATAAACAAAATGACCACGCAAAAGCATACAGCACAATATAAATCCGGATCGTCAACGATATTTCGAATTAATCGCAGAATTTAATGACAGGGAAGCAACCAGCGGTACCACTAACGTTAGATGACCCTGAAATACAGGATCTTAAACTTACAGCGGAAGTCTCAGAAAAACACTTCCGTTATATTGTACGAGAATTGAGAAAACATCTCATTCAACACGCTGATACTCATAGTCAGTTATTACAAGCACAATCACAAGTGGTCAACTCGATAACTAACCCAATGACGGATGCCGTAGCATTTAACCCGACGATAGAAATGCCATTATTTAAGGGCAAAGCAGATGAAGATTTTGACAATTTCGTTCAACTTTTTGAAGTGATTACGTATTCGTTGGACTACGACGATAAAAAGAAGCTAAAGACATTCCCCAGCTACCTACGAGACAATGCATTACTCACGTATTGCAAGCTGTTGCCCGATGAGAAGAAAACTTACAGAGAATTGGTGGAAAATTTCCGGAAAAAGCTCCGAGTACCTTACAGTCATCGAAACAAACAAATTCTCCTCGAAAACAGAAGACAGCAGCCTAATGAAACGGTGGAGGAATTTAGTAAAGATATCAGAAACCTAGTAAAGAACGCACACCCCGAGGCAAACCATCTAGTACAAGGCGATTTAATGCTATCCAGTTTCCTGAATAAACTGAAACCTGAACTAGCGTTTCACACCTCGGTACAAAACCCAACAACGTTTGAAAACGCTATTGACATAGCGCGCTTAATCGAATCGCAACTCACACTTGGACGCATGAAACCATTTACAAACACGATACACTATCTGTCTGATCCGAAAGAAACGGAAGAACGAGAAAAGAACGAGAAACTAAGCGATAATGCTGAAAGGCTTAATAATGACAATGAACACCGCTCAACAAACACGTCTAACAAACAATCGAGAAACACAAAATGCAACGAATATAGCATGTTTTCGTTGCGGTGGAAACCATATGATACGATTTTGCCCTAATAAAGCGCCACAAATTCCGTTTATGTTTCCCCATAGAAACACAAACCCTCGTAACACATATAACAGGAGCAACTATCAAAATCGTCAACCACAACGACCACAGTGGCTAAGTCAACCACGACGAAATTTCAACTCACAAAACTTTAACAACTACAGGCCAACCAATCAATACACAAGACAACAAACGCAACCACAATGGCGAGCTCCAAATACATGGCCATTTACAAACCAAAGGCAACCTTATCCTCCACAAAACCGAAGTTCACAGCAATACACAATGCAAAGATCTCAGAGCAGACCATTCCAAAGTAATCAACGGAATTCATCACGACGACCATGGAGGCCCACCGCGACCAACTTTGTAGCCACGGACAGTGAGCCGGCTGAAACACAATCAGACCCTACAAACATTGAAAAGGAAAACGAAGCTTTACGCTTGCAAAACGACGACCTTCTGAGCCGAATAGCAAATATTCGTGCGATACACACAATGGAAAACAACACAAATCAGGACGACGATCTGAAGTCGGATACTTGGGATTATGAATTGCCACAGGAATCGTT